>JAQFVV010007300.1:0-111704 GCA_028023455.1 Epiperipatus broadwayi | reverse complement strand
GCATCCACAGGTTATATTCTACTGACTTTTGAATCATTTCTTCTTTGTATATACCACCCTGTAACCTCGTCTAGTTATTTCTTGTTATTTTTTTATTTTTTATTTTTTTTGTAATCACTTATAGGTCAAATAAAATTATCTTGAAAGAGAACAATAAAGAAATTTGCTTTACTTTGTCAATAAAAGAGAGCAAGAAAAGACTGATAAATGAATAATATTTCTGTACTGCAATTGTCAAAATATTCTCACACATAGTAGGGACTGATTTTTATCTGCTTTTAACACCTTGTGGAGGGGTGTAATCAGGAAATATATAACTAAAGATGTGAAAAAGATGTAAACTGTAGTTGTTGGCTAACTATATATACTAATCAATGATAAGGATATTCATAAGGAGTTATGATCTGCGTCAACTGATGAGTGCTAGTTCAGTTTAAAATATGCATCTTGGGGATCATATATCTGTTTCACATGTCTTGGTCATATGTTTACGATTACACCTCTCCACAAGGTGTTAAAAGTGGATAGAAACCAATCCCTACCTTGCAAGAGATTGCACTACAGAAATATTAGTCATTATTGATAATCTCTAGTTTAATGAATGACTAATAAAAATTATTAATATATTTCCATTAAGTGGTTTGTGTTTAAGTTGAAAGGACAGCAAGCTTGACACTTCTCAATTAAAGTATATTAATTTTCTATCTATATATACTAAATGATAATAAGAGATATGTACAAGAGATTGTGATCTGGGCCAACTAATGAGTGCTGGTTCAGCATGAAATGGGTTCTTAGATATTTTTCATGTCTTTGGTTATATGTTTATGATTCCAACCTTCCACAAGATGCTAAAAGTGAATAGAAACCAGTCCTTACATTATATGAAAGTGGTGTAGTGAAAATGACATTGGAGAACTATTGTTCATTGAGTGGATAATCTCTAGTTTAATGAATAACTAATAAAAATTGCTTTATAAATGAATTTTGGAAAAATTATATAAACTAATTTGTAAATCACAAATGCATCCACATATAGAACATGCGGGCCCTTTTTTTTTCTGTTTTTGTGTCACAATCTGGTATTTTAAATATTGAAATTATTCAAATGGAAGTCAATCTCTGATAATGCTCTATTTTTTAAATATAAATTTCCATGCACTCTCCCACCGGTAAGAGTTTAAAAAACTTAAGCGAATCACTTAAGTTTAGAGTATACATTCTATATACACCAACTCTTACAGACCATGCTTAAATCAGGGTTTGAATCTATTGTGTGCCTGATGTTATAATCAAATATTCAATTGTATAATCAAATATTCATTTAAGTTTTTTAAACTATTACCGGCGGGCGAATGTGTAGAAATTTATATTTAAAAATTATATTTAAGAAATAGCACATTATCGGAGATTGACTTCCATTTGAATAATTTCAAAGTTTTCAGCACTTTATAATAATAGATTTATTTTAAATATTATAGTTAAACACATTTTTACACTTCAGGTATATATTTATATGTGAATTTCTTCTAATGTGCATTTATGATTCAAACAGGTCTTTTAACTTTGACCATATCTAAGATGAAAAGAAATTAATAATTTTTAGAGTGATAAATAATCATTTATAAATTTTTGGAAAATTGATTGCTCTGGATAATTGCCGATAGAATACAATTTTTATAAAGTAATTATGAATTTTTTCTACAGTACAGGCTTTTTATGCTTGCTCTCCAATATGTAATATATAGGAGATTTGAATTCAGTCTCTCACATGACCCTTAACTATCCACACTATTTCATACTGCTGACACACTTGATCACACACAATGTCGAAAAGATAATTAATCACCAATGTGCGTGTTTCATGCTAAATCAGCACTCATCACTTGGTCCAGATTATCTCCACACATACATACAATCAATTCTCAGCTTATATTAAGATAGCTAATCTTCATATTTTAACGGACAGGCTTCAATTCACTCAACCCCACACCTCTTCAGCCATCCTCAAAGCCCACATTGGCGCCAACCTTCTCATCCTACCTATGTTGACCGTAAGTCACTCTGACCCCTCATGTACAGGACATAATCCACTTACATAATGTACATCAAAAAGTTGTATAAAATTTAAACGCATGAAAAATATTGAGAAACTCGATAAAGGAAAAAGGATAGGGGCCAGTGTAACAAGTAAGAAAAAAAGGAAAACCAGTAATTACAACAACAAAAAAATAGTATGAGGTATTTGAGGAACTAAATAAGAGATTTGGACTGAAATGCATCATAGGATTGTTTAATATAATTTTTCCAGATGAAATTTTTTAAAAAAGAAGCTAGTTGTAACATTTTGATGATTATGATAATAGAGAACAACGTTATTAATAGTTAAAAGATGTAGATTATCACGTGAGTATGTAAACAGGATTATAGATATATTTAAATTATATTAATTCAAATTTTTTTAACGTGATAAAGAAAGAGCTAATAGTCATTTATCTTTAAAATATAATTGTTGTGAATAAGTGACAGCTAAATTTATAGCACTTATATAGTAATAAGATGTAATATATAAGTGAAAGCTCAACCGGAAGATAATAAAAACAATGGAGTATTATGATCAAATTCAAGATTACTTGGTGCTCACTAGAGGTAGTTTACTTGTCTCCCATTGAAACATTTTAATAAAAGTTATATCTTAAATTTTAATTAGATATGCAAAGTTTTAACCTTAAATAGTAAAGCTTTTTTTTTTCTTCACGTGTCAAAGCATCGGCCGGGAAGCGAACCCGCGAACGCGGGACAACTGCTTGTAAGGCCACCAACGCTTGACCTAAATAGTAAAGCTTTTTATAATTTAAAATGCATTATAAAGATATAGAAACTTAATAAGAATACTTTATCCATAGAAAACCCATTAACAGAGAAGTTATTACTCAAAAACTTCTCATCTGTCGTGCGAAGATGATTTTAATGTTTTTTTCATTCATTTTGCGTTCTAGATAATAAAAAATAGCTACATACTCATTTTTTAAAAATACAATATGTTGGTTGCTCAGAAATGTGATGTTCAAGCACTAAAAGAGAACTGATTATGCTTCGATTTAGAAATCTTTAACTTTTGGATCTAACATTAACCGAGAAGATATTATTACTCAACTCATGTGGTGAGAATTTTAATGGTTTTCCACTCGTTTTGCTTTCTAGCTAAAAATAGCTACACACTCATTTAAAAAAAAAATATCTTGGTTGCTCAAAAGCACTAAAAAAGAATTGATTGTGCTTCGATTTAGGAATCTTTAACTTTTGGGTCCAACATTCTATTACTGTCTAAACTACGTAAGGCAGATTTCCATTTATATTGGACGGCGAGCTCTGAAACAATTTGCAATTTTTATCTAATCATAATTAGAATCGAATATAAATAGGCATATATTTGTGTGTGCGTGTATATATATTTACAAACAACCATTAATATACTTTTTATTTATGTTAGTGGGTGTATAAACAGATAACTAAAAGGAGACAGACTAAATAGTAAACAAAATGTATACAAATAAGTATTTACATAATTCATGCAAACTATTGAAGTAATAGTAACATATTACGAAAATACTTTTTTTTAAATTTCTCCTGACGCAATTCTTCTCGGTGATTCATTTCAACCTGCATTCAAATAAAACTTCCTAATGATGCTAAGACCTGAAAGAGGAAAACTAGTTCTGACAACTGAATTCAAACAATATTAATTACGTCAGACCTACAGCAAATGGTAAAAAAAAAGGGTTGAAAGAAATTCCATCTTAAATGGTTTTTAAAAACGTATTTTCTAACATAAAAAAAATAATTATATTTTTATAGTAATAATTCCATTATAAGCTCTATACTTTTTTTAATCAATCGTCTAATCAGGAAATTACCCAATTTTTTCTTAAATCTGTGGTTAAACTGCATTAATAGCATTTAAAGTAAAGACTGCCAGGGTTACCTTTGTAACAGTTCAGATGTGTGATACCACCTACCACTCACACACTGTTATTATTCGAAAACCTTATGCAAACAGACAGCAAGAACACAAATGATTACAAACAGAAGTAAAATAAAAGCTAAAAATGCCTGCCTCTTCACGGCTGCTATTTCTCGCCGGAGAGATTTTCCTTAATACAGAAAGTAGTTATTTTTAGAAAAGGAGAAAGTTTGAAATTTTGCTATTTTTGATTAGATTATTTATCGCCACTCTTTTTAATAAATTGCTTTATGAACTGCACGTGCAAAGATTTAATCACTAGGGGGCACTATTAAAAAAAATTAGAAAATAACGACTAAGAAACAAACATTTACCAATCTGATATAAATCTAAAACACGGCGACTGTTTAGATCAAATAGTTCTCAACGGCTATTGGCATATTGACACTGTAGTTGAGGAGGGTAGGGTTCCTTTGTCCTCCTGCCAAAAGAGAACAATATAAGTACAATTAGATTTAAATTTCTTTGATAAATTTTTACCTATAAGTCACTTAAAACTATAGTTTTAAATAAATAATACTATAATGTTAAAAATGTATTTATATTATGAGTACGTCGTTTACTTTTGAAATTACTTAATAGTTTTCAACTAAGATACATATAATGGAGAAGGGAAAAAATGAAATTATTAATAAATATCATGCACACATATTTCTAATTTTTTAATAGATATTGTATGAATTTTGATTCCAGAAAAATTTGGAAATGAATATCATTTTAAAACGTATATAGGTTATATGGTATGTGTACATTGTCATTTCCAACCATTATCGATTGACTAGGATAAAGATCTCTAAATTCAATTCGATTTTTCCGGTTTGTAGCTTCTCTTCTCCACATCATATCAACACATTTCCTTATTTCATCCATCCATATCTCATGTGCTCTCTTTTTAGGTCTTTTACAATCTCTTGGAATGCAGGTTAAGATTTCAACTATCCATATATCATCTCTTCTAGAGATATGTCCAGTCCAACTCCATGTCACTTTCTTAATCCTTTCGATGATGTCAGTAACACATGTTTGTTCTTTCATCCATGTATTTCATTTTGAATTCCTCCTTGTTACTCCTAATATACATCTCTTCATACTCAACTGAATAATCTGAAATCTCTGTACGCTCTTCTGTTATGTTTCCAAGTCTCAGATCCATAAGTAAGAACTGGTAAAACACAGTTATTAAAAGCTTTCATTTTTAAACACATAGGCATATTTCTTTTTATTATTAAGTTATTCTCACATGAATATTTCATTATGATACTAAATTATTACTTATATAAAATCCATATTTTGTCTGTCGTCTGAATGTTTTGTGCAATGCTGTTTGATTGGTTACTTTAACAAATTACCTTTTTTTTAATTGGTTGCTTTAACAAATTACAAAAATGACGAATTTGACAGCATCGAAAAATGTAATAAATAACTATACCTAACTAAACGGTAATTTATATTACAAGCATATTAGGCAAAGGAAGTAATTCCACCCATTATATTTAATAATCAGTAATTTTTATTTTACTAAACATCACATGATCACTATTTCTTATGCTAGCACATTACTGTTATTAAAACAGGCAAAATCCTCTATACAGTAGTGCCATTCAGTGCCAACCAGAGTAATCAATGGATGCCAGAAGGTTTGTGCATAAAATCCCTATCTAGTGCCTACTCATCCAATATCCCCAGACTAGTTTCTGGCTTGTGGCCTTCGTCAGTGAGGAACTTTGGATCTGAGAGCACTGCATCTAGATCTTAGGATCCTAAGATTTCTCAGATCCAAAGCTCCTCACTGACAAATGCCACAAGCCAGAAACTAGTCTGGGGATATTGGATGAGTAGGCACTAGATAGGGATTTTATGCACAAGCCTTCTGGCATCCATCGGTTACTCTAATTGGCACTGAATGGCACTACTGTATGGAGAGTTTGGCCTGCTTTAATTTTTATTTTATGCAAATCTGTAATTTTTATTATGAAGCACATATTTTGTGAAAGAAGTAATTCCACCATTAATAAAAAATGCTTAGAAAAATATCAGTACATGGGTTTTTAACTATGGAATAGAATTGAATAAATATAGCATTTGAATCAGGAAGAAACTATGATTACAGTACATAAATTCATGCTTAAAATGTAATATTTAGTAAGGAGAAAAAAATAGATGTTATATTAGCGTATTTACATTTAGTTTCATTAGCATATAATTGATGTAGTTTGATATCACATAGTTCACCTAATTCCACCAATAATAGTTGTCCAAAATGTTATCAAATTCATATATCAAATATAACAGGTATATTTAAAAGTTTTAATTTTAATTTAGAGGCTTAATTTAATTACAAGCATTTTATTAGAAGCAAGTAATTCCGCAAAGCGAAAAAAAAAATTGTTAAAGCAACCAATTAAAAAACATATTACAAAAACAATGGGCTTTCAGGCCGGCTACATTTCTCATATTTATTTCTATAATATTAAAATCTTTTGTTTAATTTACATTAAATCTTTAACACGACCCACTACTCTCACTGCCATCTTGTATTTCTGACCCACCTGATCACATACATGTTGAAAAAATAAATAATCACCAATATATGTATTTCATGCTTAAACAGCAATCATCAATTGGTCTAGATTACTATCCCCACACATATATATATATATATACAATCAGTGCTCAACTTTATATTGCCAATCATCATATGTGTGGCGATAGTAATCTAAACCAACTGATATTTGCTGGTTTAGCATGAAATACATATATTGGTGATTATTTATCTTTTCAAGGCTCAGCTTTATATTAAGATAACCAATCATCATATGTGTGGGGATAGTAATCTAGACCAACTGATGTTTGCTGGTTTAGCATGAAATATGAATATTGGTGATTATTTATCTTTTCAACATGTATGTGAACAGGTGGGTCAGCAATATAAGATCGCAGTGAGAGTAGTAGGCCGTGTGAAAGTCTGAGTTCAAATCCCGCATATGTTACATATATAAATGCAGTTTTAAGCCTGTACAATATATTAATTAAATCATCAATTAAAAAAAAGCCTTTACATACATTGGGGGTCATCTGATATATATCTATATTTCTACATGCTAGTTATATAGTTGAAATTCTAAAAAAATTCATACAGATCAAAAAATATTGTAATATTTCAAAATATATTTGTAAAATGGGAATCAGTAAAATATTTAACCTACTAAATTAGATATTTGTATTGAGATAGGTAAAATATTTGATCTAATAAATTACAGATAAATATATAATTGAAATTCTAAAACACTTTGAAATATTTGTGTTTATGAAATAAATAACATTTTTCATATAAAACAAAAAAATATTATATTTTAAAATATAGATAAAACATTGAGATCGGTAAAGATTTGACCCACAAATTATATAGATATTTGTACTTAGATCATTAAAATATTTGATTAAATTATAGATATGTAATTAAAATTCTAATATGTTGAAATATTTATACTTATAAAATAATAAGTGTAATAATGTTCAAAGGTAAATGGATTTGTAAGTAATCATTAAAAGCCAGTCAACACTTCAATGATCCCAATATCATTAACATTACTCTTTTATTGTTAAAAGGAGGTTGCCTTGGCAACAGTTTGAAATTGTTGATTGTTAATGATATTAGAATTGTCTAAGTGTTGACTGGCTTTTAATGATTATAATGTAATATATATATCAACATTTTGAACATTTGAAAAAAAAAAACAATTATTCAGTATTAGAACCTTTATAATTTGCTGAGCATCCATGCTTTTGACCGCTGAGGCCAGAATTGTATGTGATGTGATGGGATGTGATGCACTATGACTTGTCCTTATACAGAGTCAGGAATCTCTTAGCCACTATACCAAGAGAAACCTGTTAGCCACTTTACCTTTCCCTTTTCATTCCCCACCCTAAGTTTTCCCAAATTCTTCTCTATCCTGCTCTAACCCATTTCCACAACATAATCTTCATCAACTTCATAAACTTTATATCTAAATCTCCTTTATCTTTTCCAAAACCCAGCACAAAAAACCAATAACCCACATTCTGTATAATCACTTTGTTTACATTTATTCTTCACAACTTCATTATTTGTACCCTTTCTGTTTTCAGGCATTTACATTCAATTATTAGATGTCTAATATTTTTTATGCCTTCCTTACACAACTTGCAGTCTAAATCACCCACATTTTCCCACCTATGTGTATATTCCTTTGTTGTTAAAAATCCTGTTCTAGCCTTAAACAGTAAACTACTTTCATTGCTATTATCATAAATTAACTTTCACATAATATTCAGTTTATTTCTATATATATTTAAATTCTTTTTACTGTCCATGCTAGTTCTCCATTACTCCAATCCCCTATTTTTTTATTACTGCATCTATTCTTCTATCCCATTCCTTACCACTATAACATTCAACAATTCCCCTAACACAATCATCACACCTTTTGTATAAGTATAGGGACATAAATTCTTTATCAAAATCTTCTGCATACCATACTACTTCTCTCACCCATACTGTTGCTTGTTCTTTACTCATAACCCAATTAAATACTATTTTGACTACTCTCTTATTATCCATAAACTGCAATCTACCAAACATTTTTATTTTGCTTTTTGCATCTCTCATATAAAAACTTGACCAATCCATTTCTCCTTGAATTGCCTTCTGTGCGATCCACACTTCTATATCTAATGCATGTCTTCCTACTTCTCTTTGTACTTTTTTAAAATTATCTAATATCCCTTTACTAACACATAACACATCATTACCATATGTTAACTCTATTACTGCCACTCTCTTCCATACAACTCTAGCTACATCATACTTATTATATGAAAACCCTACTAATTTCTTTATCAATTCTTTTTTTTTCTTTGCTTCATTTATTAATTTTTGCTCCCATTCATCCGAACAATTTCTCTGATTACTTAAGATGATTACCAAATAGTTGTACCTATTCACCACATTTAACTTTTTATCCCCCAATAAAAATTCTTTGTTTTCTCTTTCCCCAGTGTTAATTATCATTACTTTTGATTTTTGCTCAATCCCCATCTTTTTACACACCTTGCACATGTTCTCAGCTCAACTTCTATATCTTCCCTTCTTTCTGTGCAAAAGAAGACATCATTCACAAATAAAAAATCTGATAGTGTATATATTCCCTTGCCACCTATTAATAGTATCTCTATCCCTCTTCCTAGTCTTTATATTGCTCTCTCCATTTCTCTCACATACAACAAAAACAAAATAAGTGACATAGGCATCCTTGCCACAGTGCCATCCCATTTTAACTTTAACTGATTCTATATTTCCTAATTGATATGTATAGTAATTATTTTCATATAATCTCTTAATAATATCTACTAAAACTCCAACCATTCCCAAATTTACTAAACTTACCCATAATCTATTTCTATTTACTCTATCATATGCCTTCTCTATATCTATAAAAACCATATATAACTGTCTACTTGTATTTCTACTCATATCTATAAGCTGTGTAATTACAAATAAACTATCTTCTGTTCACATATCCAATCGAAAACCTCCCTGCATTTCTCCCACTATATTATTTTGTTCCATCCATTTTGCAACCCTTCTAGCCACCATATATGTGAAAACTTTATATAATAATGATGTTACCACTATCAGTCTATAATTGCTTAACTTTCTATGATCCTTACCCTTTTCTTTAAATAGTAGCCTTATTTTTGTATTATTCCAACTACCTGGAAAATCTCTCTTCTGAGCCATCTTATTAAAACATGATAATAGTTTAATTTTGCCCTATGTCTTAAATTTATTACCATCTCTGCAGCCCATCCATCAAACCTCTTGTCTTTCCACTTTTCAATTTCTTTCCTGCCTTATTCAGTTCATTTTCTGTAAACCTAATATTTTCATTAATATATGCTTTCATGTTTGTTATCACTCTGTCATTCACATCTAATGTCTTCTCTAGAGCTACATTCTAGTTCCTCATTGTCTAGTAATAGTATTTCTCCCTTCCATACATTCCTTCTTTTAATGTATTTCCAAAATTTCTCACTTCCATCTCTTCCACGTTTATTAATATCCTCCAACAATTTGCTATTCAATTTCATTCTCTCTTTAAATTTATTTATTTTAGCCAACTTTTTTTTTTAAATACTTTCCGCTTTAACATTAACATTTTTTCACTTTCTTTGTTCTTAATAGCACATTTACATTCTCTTCATACTTTTTTCTTCTTTTTTACACTCTCACTTTCCTACTCCTTTTTTGCTTCCGAATATTCTCACCTAAAATCCTATTTGCCACTGCTTCTACTTCACCACACCAGTCCTTATATTCAACCCCAACAACTCTTCCATGGTTTCTTCAACTTTTATTTTATATTCTTCTAACTTATTCTTATCATTCATTCTCCACCCACATTTTCCACTATCTTTTCTACTTTTATTACTATTTTCCATTACATTATTAACCATTTGTATATAAAAAAAATTATGATCACTATTACATACTCTTTCTTCATTATCAAACACTTTAATTTTCTGTACATTATTCATTCCCTCTTTCTCTCCTAATACGTAATCTATTGTGTAAAATATATTATTTCTCGACCATGTGTATTGTCCCTCATAAATATTTGACAAATTTCTAATTCTCAAATTAACTCTCTGACAAAAATTCTTCAAAAGCTGACCATTCTTGTTGTCTACATCATCAATTTTTTCAATATGCCCATTCATATTCCCTATAATCATTATTCTCTTTCTCTTTTCTTTAAAACTCTGTATATCGTTAACTAGGCATTCATATATACTATTGTTTCACTCCATTATGGTATGACTATCTCCAGTGGCTATATACCCTACAACCATCATCCACTCCTGTCTTCCTAACCTTATCTCAAACCACAAATGTTCTTGTCATTTAACAGTATTTAAATATTTTCAAAGTATTCATAATCTGCAAGATGTGTTGTGAGATTTGAATAAGGTGGACATTATCTAAATGAATAATTTAAATATTCCATTTGAGTACTATTAGATATTGTAATCTTTCGAGATTAAAAAAAAAGAGACATTAATAAAATATTAATTGTGTTGTTAGCCGAGAGGTTATCACAGCTACCTTGTAAGCAAGTAGTTGGTTGCAGACGATTGTGGGTTCGCGCCCTGGGCGATGCTATGACATATGAAAAAAAATTATTTGTAAAAACTTTATATTCTTTTATTATGTAAAATATATAATAAAATCAAATAAAAGTATAATAAAAATATTTATTACTTAGTTTTCAAATAAAATTGTAAAATATATTGTTTTCCCTTAAAAAAAAAATTTTTTTTATAAGATGGCACAAGTTTTTTCTTCAAAAGCTAAGAACAAAATAGAAGATATTTTTAATGTCCCCACATGCTAACCAGAAAACATGCATGAAGAAATATTGTGTTCTTATTGAAATGGATATCGAGAGAAAATTACTAAAAAACCAAGTACTATCAATGTGCTAACAACTAAATCTCAAGAAGTATGAGGTTAGGAACAAATATTTGCAGCGAAAATAACAATTTTTTTATAAATGTAAAATGTAAAAAACAGATGTGTATTTCCACCACTATGAGATAGCATTGTTAGAAATAAAGACAGGATTAAAACAAAATTGTTGAGAACACGTTGGGATTTCTAATCCGAAAATTTTCAAATTGTTTTCCAGGTAGGCGAAGATTTTTAAACAAGTTCTCGCTCCTCTGATTTCACAGAAATCATCCCATATTTAATCGAGCTCACCATTCAATTATTGGTCAGTGAATGAGTACCATTTACTTGCTGCAGAGCAAAAGTACCAGACTAGTCTATGTTAGTCATATTAACATTTATACGCAGACCATGAATTGAAAAATATAAATGTAATGTCACATTGGATGAGTAGGCACTAGATGGGGATTTTATGCACAAGCCTTCTGGCATTCATTGATTACTCTGGTTGGCATTGAGTGGCACTACTGTATGGAGAGTTTTGCCTATGTTAATAATTTTAATGTTCTGTCGCCTCTACTCTTAATACTCTTTAGGTACTTTTCATCTGGTTTCTGTTCCTTAGGAAGTACTTTGTAAATGCTCTTCTGTTTATCGATTTGAGTTGAATCTCTTAATTAATATTTTTACCTACTTCTACTGAACGGAGTTGCTTCATATTTACACATGTTCAGTTTCAATGACAATGTAATATTTCAAGGTTGTATAGCCTCAAAGTTTTCACCGGCCACATTTCAAATCACATTCACATCAATTGGGTAAGTTTTGGTAATATACAATATACTCTGCAACATTTTATAAACAGATGCTTTCATTTATTTGGGAATAAAATTTAGGGGTGTTTATAGCTAATTAAAATAGTAATATTTACTAAAGTAATAAATGTCAAGAGTGTGTGCTTGAAAATGCGAAGGTAGAGACCTCTATAGGTTTTAACCACAAGCTTATGTTTTGGAAGAAAAAAGCCGAACCCTTCTTTACTTCAACCTACTTTCTATATAAATAGGTGAAGCTGAAGCAGTTAGATCTGAGAGTGTGAAGCTATTCAATACTTCACTGATTAAGTCCACAATTCCTATTACACATTAGTACTCGCGAAATCTTTCGATTTACGAGTCAATGGAATGATCTTATAGTAAGAAATCTATTAGGATAATTTAAAGTTGTAATTATAAATTTATTTAATGCACATTGATTACATAAGTAATATTTACTAAGGCAATAAACCTCAAGAGTATGCACTTGAAAATGTGAAGGTAGAGACTCTACAGGTCTTAACCACAAGCTTATGCTTTGAAAGAAAAGAGGGGAATCCTTCTTTACTTTAACCTACTTTCTATATAAATAGGTGGAGCTGAAGCAGTTAGATCTGAGAGTGAGTCCATAATTCCTATTACACATTAGTGCTCATGAAATCTTTTGATTCACAATGACTCAATGGAACGATCTTATAGTTAGAAATCTATTAGGATAATTTAAAGTTATAATTATAATTTTTTTTAATGTACATTGATTACGTAAGTAATATTTACTAAGGCAATAAACCTCAAGAGTGTGGATAAAAAAAAAGAAATGAAGAATGATATCTCAACTTCCCTTTGGATTATTTACAGCTGAAATTGCTTTTTTGCATTGCTGTTTTAATAAAAATAAAAACATTGTAATCTACTGGATGGATAGATTCCCATTTTTTTCTTTTTCATTTGCATAGGGATAATCTTTCCTGTTTACGACAAAAAAGAAATTTTAAAAGAAGGATTTTGAAAAATTGAAGTGGTGTAAAGTAGCATTGTAATATTTCAGCATTAACCAACCTAACAGCATTGGCAAGCAATGTTTCAAACCACATTCAAATTAGTTCATTAAGTTTGAATCATGTGATCTAGATGGTGCAAATACTCTCACTTAAATTGAGGGAAAAAAATAGGGGTATTTACAGTTAATTAAAATAGAAAGAAAAAGAAATGAAAAAGAAAATCTTAATTTCCCTTTATGTAATAGTTGTTTTTTCTAACAGCAAAATTTTAGTTGTTAAATGTAACTTTAAATAAAAGCATGGGGTGTCCATAAATTAATGAATTCAAGCAATATATTTTGCAATCAATCCAAATATTTTATTATTTTTTAAATTAATTAATCTGCAATGGCTACAATGTTGTTTTGTAACATAAATGGTACAAGAGTTATCTCATACCATTCCTAAAAAGTGTATTCATTTGATATAATTATTGTTCCAAATTTGATTTTTTATTATGAGCATTAAAATAAATATTAAGATAATTATATACAAAATTAAAAAAATATAACCACAAAATTGCAAAAATAGAGAAATAAAATTACTTTTGTTTAGAATAGCTTATAACTAAAATCAATTGATTGCTTTCTTATAATACAATGAAATAATTTTGCATTTTATTATTATAAACATTATCCACAATAAGTATTATAATATTTAAAAAGTAGAAAAAATAGTGTTAATTTGCAAAAGATGAAAATTTACTTTCATTTAGATTACAAGCAGTATCAGATACTCCTAAAGCTGAAAAAGAGGCATAAAACTTATACTATGTTAGCTAAATTCAAATTAATTTGATTTTTACAAATTAGAGGCATATCTAGGAAAGTACTAAGACATACTCCTGTTCAATTAAAAAAAATATAGGAAATAAAGACATTTGAACATTTACAGTCATATCACATACTTATTGTACCTATTACAGGTTTATTTATGGATATAACAACTTAAATTGTTGTTAAAAATATTTTTTATTTTTAGTGCATTAGTTCCCAAATTTAATAAAAGCATTTTTAAATATACATACATCATTAAAATCAGTCAACACTTAGACAATATTAATAACAATCAACAATCTCAAATTGTTGTCAAGATAACCCCTTTTAACAATATATATATATATATTTCTCATTTATAGCTTCAAGCTTAATTTTTATATCTGAATATATTAGAAAATTAGCAAATGACATTTCAAAATACATGTTTATAAATATATGTGTGGGTGCATGTTTATAACTTTTCCAAAAATTTGTTTATAAGATCAAAATATAATTTTTTAAAGAAAATTTCTAAACAGATTGTAAACAAAAGTTATGGTAATGATATTTTACTTTTAACAATATGTTGGACTATTTTTCATCATCTAGAATTAATTGTTGAATAATCACTTAGTGAATAAAATTTCTGTACAATAATAAATATATCTGTAAGAGATTGTGGTCTGGGCTAACTGATGAGTGGTGGTTCAGTGTGAAATGTGCATGCTGATCATACTTCTTTTTTACATGTCTTTGGTTATATGTTTATGATTACACCTCTCCACAAGGTGCTAAAAGCAGACAGAAACCAGTTCTTACTTTGCATGAAAATGGTGTGTGAAAATTACACTACAGAGGTATTTATTTCAATGGACAATCACATGGATAATGAATGACTAATAAAAATTATTAATTGTTAAATATTTTTAGAAAGATTTAAACTTGATTTAAATTTTTCAAATACATTCAACCATCAATAATAAACATCGGTTATGAATTTTGCTCATCCCTCTTCTGTGTATTTAAATGGAAATATTAAGGTCCTACATATGAGGGTTTAGAGTGACTTAAAGTCAACATAAATATGACAACAATATTGGCATCAACAAAAGCTTTGAGTATACCATCATCAGATTTTTAATAATATGGATGGCTGAAGTGTTGGAAGATGGAGAAGATTGAAGTCAGTCCATTAAGATTTGAAGATTTTCTATCTTAATATAAACTGCAATGATTGTATATGGACTAACTGATGAATGCTGATTTAGCATGAAATATATTGGAGATCATTTTTCTTTTTCACATGTATGTGGTCATATGTATTACTTATATAAGACGGAGTGGATAACTTAGAGAAGCTTAAAAATCTGTGTTCAAATCCTCTCATCACATCTAAACATAGGTTAGTATATAACAATATTTTGAACTATATTATTCTCTTCTGTTTTTCAAGTGCTTCTGGCCTGATGAGTAATACTGGCATGGAAATCAAATCTGAGACTTTTAAATTCATTAATACTGAATTTAAACAAAGCAAAACTTTCCATACTTTCCTCCTTGTGCCGACCAGAATAATCAATGGATGCCAGAAGGCTTATGCATAAAATCCCTATCTAGTGCCTACTCATCCAATATCCCCAGACTGATTACTCTGGTTTGCACATGGTGGCACTACTGTATGGAGAGTTTTGCCTTGTTTAATAACAATTATGTGCTAGTATAGGAGATAGTGATCATGTGGTGTTTAGTGGTTTAATACTGAATTTAAGAGGATGCTCTAAGATCTAATATATAAAGATAACATTTAGCATTCTAAGCATATTATCATAAAACAGTAAGTTTAAAATCAAATACTTATAATATTTATTGTAGAATAAAGTTGCTTGATTTGCTTAATTAAGCTTTACTTATTTATACAACTGCCAAACTTACAAAACTGTAATTAAAAAATTTAACATTTTTAATATTTATCTACATAAAATTCATGTGAATGTATGTTTGTCCATAACACTTTATTGAAATGCCTTCTAAATTTTTTTTATTCAGAAGGCACTCCAGTAAATAATCTTATTATATATAGTTGTCTGTAATGCTGTCAATTTCACATATCAAATATACCAGGTATATTTAAAAATTTTAATTTTAATTTTGCTTTATTAATAAAGCTAAATTTCTGAAGTGTATCAAACAGGCGAAGTCGATCCAAATATTTTCTTTTTCAATTTTTCAATTGTGAATTTCTTACATTTATTTATATAATATTAAAATATTTTGTTTAACTTACTTTAAATCTTTAAAAAAAATTTATTAAAGCAACCAATCAATTCAAAAACAACAACCTTTCCATAGGCTGGAAATACATCTGGAAATTCATAAAAGTTAGGATATTTAACCCAGAAAAGGTAAATATATGTTTATAAATTTTAGCTTTTATTCACATTGTGATACACAATGTATAGAAAGCATGCTTAGGATGAATAAAAGCTAAAATTTATAAACATATGTTTACCTTTTCTAGGTTAAATGTCCTAAAATTTATATATTTAACATAACATTTTTAACAGTAACCTGTTTCATATGAGAATGGAAATGAAGTAAAACTTAAATTGTTTATATCTAATATATGTGGCTGAAATATTGTTGTTCAATTAATATAGATTAAAGGATATTTGCATCTAAAACCGTTCTATTTCCTACATTACTTTATTAGAAATAATTTGTCTTCACAAAAATAAAAGAGTTTAAGCTAATAGATTATAATCTTAGGTATAAGTTGAAGTTACTATTTTTACATTTATATATATATTGTGGGATGTGTAACAAATCTTGTAGATCATGGTTAGTGCATTTGATTCTCATGTTCACAACCTGATGTTTGAATTCTGGCCACTTAAAACAGATGATTTATGCAGGTTACAAACAGATTTGTATTTTTTCCCAGAAAGATAGTCTTTAGTCAATTGGCTAACCATCTGACTTTTGGTTGGGAAATGAATATCTAACTATTTTTAGTTAGATAGTAAAATAAGTAATGAAACCTTAAACATACATTGATCCATGGTTGGTTAGTCTTATAAGTATTTCATTATTTCCCTCTAGAATATATTTAATATTTGTTTAATGAATGAAACCATAATCATGATAGGGGAAAATATGTAAATTTTGATTTCGCTACTATTTTTATTACTATTTTATTTTAAAATATTAATATAATGTTACGCAGAATGTTATATATATATATTCTAAAGATTAAACCTGTCTTAACAGGTAAATAGCCTTTTTTAAAAAATATATATATATTTTTTTAACATTTATTAAATAAAACCTGCATTATATTACTGAAAATGTTCATATAATATTTTGATTTCAGTTTAGTTTTTGCCTTTTTATATACAGTATATTTAAAAAAAGTTCTAGTAACTTTACTGCTCCGGAGAAGTTCGAACGCGAGAACTGCTAGCACCGGAATCGGTCTACTCATATTAATATTTGTTTTCTTGCAATATTAAAAAAACTATCAACATTTATGTTTTATTTTAAGTACATTAGAATCATGTTATACTTTTTCCATAGGTTCCCAGTTATCTGATTTAAATATTAATGAGCGATTATGGGCTATTTTTAAAGCAATAATTAAAATGCAATTATTATCCACTGACATTGTTAAGCTGTAATATAATCCCACTCCAGGATAAATGCAAGTAGTTGTTAATGTAAATAAAAATGTTAGTAAAAGCGTTACACTTATTCTCATAATTTTGTCTAGATCCTACATATGTGTACAGAATAAACTAAAAAATCAAATAGTTCCCTGCTACGAAAATTATGTGACATATAAGTACCGGAAGTAACAAAGTTATGCTACGATGTAAGAATTTTATCTCTTGAGTATATAGGGATATTATGTCTTTTATATATTGATGTATATTAAATGATTGAAGAACTTATTTGATTGGTCATACTATTGTAAAATTGAAGAACATATGTGATTGGTTTTATGATCATATTATTGTAAAATTGAAGAACATATTTGATTGGTTTTATGATCATACTATTGTAAAATTGAGGAACATATTTGATTGGTCTTATGATCTTGCTATTGTATTTTTAAAATTTTTCAGAGCATCTTTAAACAAGAAATTTTTCTAATGCTTTTATATTATGTTAATACTTCTGTACCATATGTTATGTAAAATAATAGCTCTATATATAGCTAATTTATTTGCAGGACTTATTTTTTATGATGAAATACCCTATTATTTAACTTGTTAAAATGCAATGGCCACTTATTGGAATCTGCAGCATCTCAACATCTAAATTCAATTTTCTACTTAAGAATATTTAAATGACATTATATTTTCAAGTTAAATGTTTCTGACGATTTTTCTTTCATCACTGAATAATAACGAACTTGAGTTTTTGAACATAAATTGAGTTCAAAATATTAAATATATTCTACAGATCATCTTTTGAATGAGAAAATATAGGATATCATGATTATCAGCTGACTGGAAATCCATAAATAGTTTCATGCTTAACAAAATCTACATAGTTTACAAGCTTCATTATCACTTACATTACTGTTAAAAGGATGTTGCCTTGACAACAGTTTGAAATTGTTGATTGTTATTGATATTGTGGTTGTCTAAGTGTTGACTGGTTTAATACATACATTTGTGTGTGTGTGCAATATATGTATGTATCATCATCAAGAAATATTCAAAATGTTTAGAAAAAACACAGTCTTAACTGATATTAGAATTAATCGTCTACTTTTTGATTTAACTCACTGTGAAATAATTACTAACTATCGTGTTTACCTCAAAACAAGACCTAACCAGAAAATATGCGATGATTTTTCAGAATGCTGATAATATAAGTCCTACCCTAAATATAAGATGCATTAAAAATTGAAAATTCGTCCATTAATTCTTCAACTGCCTCTTACGAGGCATATCATCGACATCTGATGTCACTCTAATTCTGCTAGTTTTAATGGTAGAATATTTGTTTGACAGTTATTGATTAGGTTTTTAAAAGTTCTGTAAGATGGTGCCCTCTTCCGAATTATTTTACAAGTAAAAAATCAAAAAAACCGCATTTAAAATTAAACAAAGAAGAACCTTGTCAGTGATTGGCTGTCAGCCAGCTCTCAGCCAAAAAAGACATTCTGATTGGCTGGAAAGAACAAAGAAACCGCCTGATCAAAAAAAATAAAAAAAAACGCTGAGATTTTCATTTCGAATGTAATTTAAAGTATTAAAAAAATATAAAATGAGAAATTAAAATAGTTTTTTAAAAAATATACTAAAAAAACAAAATTATTTTCGAAAAATATTGAAGATTTTAGTAAAAATATTTAAGATTTAGCAAAAAGAAATCTTTACTTTTCCAGAATGTAAAATTGAAAAAAAGCGTTTGCGTCAGCACTTTTTTGTTTAGACATTCGCTTTATATTTGCCGAAATTGAATATATTTTATAATAAATAAATAGCAATTTATTTTTGAAAGAACTTTCGTTCTCTTTCATAACCTGAAAATTAGTAATATACTTTTTATAAACGTATCTGAGTTGAATTTAATATTATAGGCGAATATGTTTTAACAATAGGCTTTGTCTTCAGTTTGTGAGTTGGCCAATTAAAAGATTTGATTTTTACCTCATACAACCAATAATATAATTAGCGGTTAAAGGGTTAAAACATGTGAGGGGCATATTGAATTACAAGGTAATGAATATAATGTTTCAAACATTTATATATGCACATTAAAAATTGCATAAGAAAAGCAAAATCATTTCAAATTAAAGTAATGAATGTATAAATAATTATAAATATAAATTTTTGGACTTGAATAAATGTTACTCAAAATTAGTTTGCAGACAGACTCCATAAGTAATTATTTTAATAAACTTGCAAACACACTTACTTTTCATTTATTAACGGACGATCATTCAGTCTGATATGACAATTCCTCTTGCATCATCCGACCATATATATTGCAAAAAAACCTACATTGATATGCAAAATGGCTGAAACTTATTACAAATGGGTGATCTTAATTTACAAATTAATCAAGTCAGTTTAATATTTCTTGTATTATTTTAAATTAAATATTACTAATTTCAACAACACTAAATAACTTTTAATATTTTTGTTCACAATGAAAATGTTCTGTGATATGATTATAACCCTTAGTGTGAAATATTTACACAATAGTAAAATTATTTATGCTCTGTTAAAATTGATAATATTGAATAAATGTCGATTTTTGTACTTAAATAAATGTAGATTTTTTTCTATTTGAATAAATATTGATTTTTAAACTTGAATAAATGTATATTATTGTATGTGAAAAAATTAGAAATTCTCTGAAAATAAGCCCTAAGCCATATTTTGGAGCAAAAATTAATATAAGTTTTCTGGAAAACAGTAGTTAAATCAAAATATTGATACAATACCATTTCATTCTTAATTATAGACCTTTATGCAAGGATTTTCCATAATGATAATCAATAATTTGCAATCACTATTTTGATTAACAATTGATTATTTATTACACTAATTATTAAAAAAATCGATTTTTTAAATAAACAACTACCATTTTTTAATATGCGGCCATTTTGTATGATTGATGATGTCAGAGAATAGTATCTTCATTAGAGCTATGCCAATTAAAAATGAAATGGCAACACTGATGCTAAAAATATATAGTACAGTACAGAGTTTATTCAATATACAATTTACAATATATTTTGATTATAGAATTAAAATACAATTAATGTAATTTATCTGATCTAATGTCTTTGCAAGATAATTAGTCTGTTTATTTGTAATATAATCAAGATAAAAAAGATTTTTATTGTCAAAAATGTACTTTGGTCACATAGCAACAACAAAGTGGTCAATATCAAATTTTAAAATGTGTGCATTAGGTGAAATATAGTCATTCAATCAGATTCAATATAAATATAAAGGATTACTATGTCAAGCGATGGTGAGAACAGCTGCCTTTCAAACAGTTGTCGTGGGTTCGCTTCCCGACCAATGCTTTGACACATGGAAAAAAAAAGGATTACTATGTGACAAATACTGAAGAAAAAAGAATTAAAATCAGAGAATATAAAAATTTGATTTTTTTAATATGCTTGTCATAATTTTGTTAACAAAAATGATACATTTTATAAGATTTAGTATATAATTTTGTGTGTATATATATATGGTTCAGTCTCGGAATACAATACTGAGCATTTAAAATCATTAAAGTAAACTTTCTGCTTATTTTTTTATAATTGAGTTTTTACTAAAAGACCAGATGTTCCTGGCCTTGTAAAGGCTGTATTTTTTTTAATTGGTTGTATTAAAAAAAATTTTTAAAAGAGTTAATGTATGCGGAATTCAAACTCAGACTTTCACACGACCCTCAACTCTCAATGCCATCTCATATTGCTGATCCACCTGATCACACACATGTTGAAAAGATAAGTAATCACCAATATATGTATTTCATGTTAAACCAGCAATCATCAGTTGGTCCAGATACTATCTCCACACATATATGCAAATTAAACAAAAGATTTTAAATGTGAGAATGGTGGAATATAAAAACTTTCGGCTTTCAGCTCATCATTTTTGTAGTAATTGGTTCTTTTATCAAATTTTTTAAAAAGATTTAATGTAAATGAAATAAAACCTTTTTAATATTATATAAATAAATTTCCAAATTTTAATAAAGCTAAATTAAAATTTACATTTTAAAATATATCTGTTATATTTGTCAGCATTACCTTGCAAAAATATATTTACTGGAGCGCACTCTGAATAAAAAATTAAGTGTTTTGTTTTTTTCTGATTTTTCAATAGATTCGCAAGCTTTATTAATGATCACCATTTATTAATGTCAGAATACAAAAATGTCATTTTTGTAATATTTTTTTTATTAAATATATATATATATTTAATTGGTTTCTTTAACAATTTTTATTTTAAGATTTAACGTAAATATGTTATTTTTTATAAATATTGCTGAGTATGTCATTCATCTGAACTATATTATGGGATTAAAAGCATGGAGTATCTTAACGCTGAATTATGAATCAGCACTTGTAGCTGTTTCTGCAGCTGGCTGGGAACCTCGACCATGAAATATATACTATATCTCTGTGATTAAAAGCACATGTACTGATTTTTTCCCTAGCACTTTTTATTTAATGGTGAAATGACTTTCTTCACATAAACATATAGTGGTTCTGAATTTGACATGTGACATTGGACAAACATTTAATCAGACAACAGAGAAAATATGGATTTTATATATAAAATTGTTCAGTATGCATATATTTTATATCTAGAAAAGTAAATTATTGCTTTTTACATTACAAAATCTATCAGTTATCACATACTGGAAAAATATATTAATTATTTTCAATATACATTTTGGCCAACCAGGTCTTTGTAGTTTAAATAAAACTATTCTATTTTCTCAATAGGTAAATATCACTGTTTTACATATATATATATATGTAATTTTTTTTTTCATATGTCATAGCATCGACTGGAAGGCGAACCCACAACAACCGTCTGCAACCAACTGCTTGCTTGCAAGGCGGCTGCGCTGACCTCTTGGCTAACAACGTTTGACATATATATGTAAATTATATAACTTATTTTACATGCTCGCAATCAATTCTTAAGCTATCAACAATTTCTACATGTAGTCAAGGCAATCTCCTTTAACAATAATTGATACCACCTTTATCTATGTTCTAATATGTTTTTATAGACATTAAAAATTGCAACTTGACAAAGGAGTGTGAAGTCAATAATGCAAAGAATTTTAAACAAATCTCATTAATCAAGCAAATATAATTTGTCCTGAAAGCAGACTAATAAATTGTCATTTATAACGTTCAAATTTCATATAAAGTATATACTTCCATTTATTAAGACAATAAAGTCAATTACTCGTGGTTTTAATAAATTTACAAATATAGATGACAACACTCAACTATATTAAAACCTTGAATTGGCTTTATTGGCTTAGTAAATATATACTTTATATGGAATTTGGAAGTTATAATTGACTAGTTATTAGACTGCTTTCAGAAGAGGTTATGTTTGTCTGTTCGCATTATTAATGTTACACTTCTTGGTCATGTTGCAATCTTTAGTGTCTATATAAACAAATCAGAACATAAAGGTGAGACCACATTTATTGTTAAAAGATGTTGCCTTGACTACAGGTCGAGATTGTTGATAGCTTAAAGATTGATTGTTATCATCTATATTTATAAACATACTAAAGCCTTGAGTATTTGGCTTTATTTTAATCAATGCTTAAGCAATCAGAAATCTCAACCTGTTGTCAAGACAACTTGCTTTAACAATGAAGGAGGTTGCCTTGACTACAGGTTGAGATTGTTGATAGCTTAAAGGTTGATTGTTATCATCTACATTTATGAACATATTAAAGCCTTAAGTAAGTGGCTTTATTGTCTTATGTTACACATCTGCATTTTTAACCAGTGGTTATTAATCAGAGTAAGTTTTTTAATAAATATATAATACATTGTACAGGCTTAAACCTGCATTTATATATGTAATATATCCAGGGTTCGAACTCAGACTTTCACACGACCCACCACTCTCAGTGCCATCTCATATTGCTGACCCACCTGATCACACAGATGTTGAAAAGATAAATAATCACCAATATACGTATTTCATGAGAGTGGTGGTTCGAACCCGAATAAATATATAAATAATTATTAATCATTTTTATTATAAATTACTAGTTTTTTTTTTAATTTTAAATATAAGATGTAAATTTTACTTTTTGTAGACTGACGTAAGAGTTCTTTTACTCTTTTTATTCATGTGCAAAGCCTATAAACAGCATATAATTATTAAATATTTTTTATTAGATTTAAAATTATTACCCAGACACCATAACTATTTTTTTAATCTTTCTATTCACGCTAAAATCTTCTATATCTAGAAACACAAATTATCACTTTTTGTAGATATTGCAAAAACATATTAATAGCTTCCAACATCATCTTTCTAACAAAGTATTCTTAGTTAAGTCAACCATCCAATTTTCACAATATTATTTTTGACCAGTCTTATATAAAACTTTCATTTTACCATTTATACTTTAATCATATAAATAGAAGGGATTTGAACCCCGACTTTCAAGCTCCGGTACACATATAAATGATCTCCAGTTGATAATCAATGCTTGGTTTATATTAAGATAGAAAATCTTCAAACTTTAATAGACAGGCTTCAATCTTCTTCACTCTCCAGCCCTCCATATCAATGAAAATCTGATGATGGCACGTTCAAGGCCCCTATTTGCTAATTTTATTGCTAAGTGGGTCAACATGAGTGTGACAACAAAATTGTCAAACAATGGCTTTAAACATGCCATCATCAGACTTTCAGCGATATGGGTGGCTGAAAAGTTGGAGAATGAAGAACATTGAAGCCTGTTTGTTAAAGTTTGAAGATTTACTATCTTAATATGAACCAGGCACTGATTATATATACGTGTGGAAGATAATGACCTGGATGAAGTGATGAGTGCTGGTTCAGCATGAAATACATATATTGGCGATCATATGTCTTTTTTGTATGTTTGTGGTCATATGTATCAGTTGGATAAGATGGAGTGGGTGTCTAAAGGGAGCTTAAAAATCAGGTTTCAAATCCTCTCTAATTCCTTCTAACTTAAAAGTATATATATTTAATCATATAAATAAAAATGTCCGAACAATGCAAAAATGATCCTAAGATGCATTTCATACTAAACTAGCAGTCTTCAACTGACCACATTACAATCTCTCATCAGTTATTAAAGTATATCTGATACACTGAAAGTTATAGGCATATTATTACTTTTGGAAAAAAGGTGGAATAGGGTTGAAATAATTATTTCATGTAGTTGCATTTAAAAATAATAAATATATTCATCTTTAATTAAATTTTGAATTGTAAATCTTCGCTAAAATGATATAATTTTTAGCCTAGAAAATGATTAATAATATTTACCTGAAGAGGGCGATATTATTGTTGGATATGAAATAAGTGGGGCACCCTCACAATAAATGTAATAATTTCAAAAATTAATGAGTATCAAACTCTCCATACAGTAGTGCCACCAAGTGCAAGTCTTTGCAATCAGTGGATGCAGGAAGGTTTGTGCATAAACTCCATATCTAGTACTTACTCATCCAACACCCCCATACTAGTTCCGAGCTTGTGGCTTTCATCTGTGAGGAGCCTTGGATTTGAGAGCACTGTACCTAGATCTTAGGATCTAATGCAACCCTCCAGCAGCCAACTTTTATCTATTTGATTAACTAAATATGGATTTTATGCACAAACCTTCCTGCATCCATTGATTACAAAGACTTGCACTTGGTGGCATTACTGTGTGGAGAGTTTGACACTCTTATTAACAGCATGTGCAAGCATATGAAATGGTGATGATGTAAAATTTCAAAAATTCTTAAATGAATGTTACTATCTCATGATTATCAATAAAAAGTAGTGGATTAATTTAATCTTTAATAAAATTTAAGTTCTATATTTAATCTGAAAAAGAAATGTAATAATTTCTAACCCAGTAAAAATGATGAATAATTATTTATATATCGATTGAAAGATTGTTATCATGAAAATGGATGGATAAAAGTACTGCAAGCTTGTAAATGAAGTTTATATAATTCTCATAAATAAATATATAGCAGGACATCTTACTATTGAAGCAATTAGAAGGTTTGGCCTAATTAATAAGTTCTGGTTGGTGAAATGAATATTAGGAACAATTAATATATTTTTCTATTTTCACCATTTCTGGGAACGAAGATGAAAAGATTTGAAAAAAAAATTCTCATGCATGCCCATAAAAGGTGATAGATATAATTTATCTTTTATAAAATGTAAAGTCTACATCTGAAGTTTCAAAAAAATGTAACAGTTTTTAATTTAATTTTTAAAAGAAATCATTTCTATATTAACATTGAAAAAACTGATTTCTAATATATTATTATTACTATTTTTATTATTATTATTTTGTCTTTCCATCTTTTTTATTTGGAATAGGAATACTCGTAATCAGTCTAATATCTGACATACAGACTATATATATAAAATAATCCCAGTGGATAACGCTATACTGAAATAAATATACAAATATTAAGCATTAAATCACCCCACATGGTTAAGAAATCCAGTACCCCCTTCTATGAACCAATATATAAATACATTAGAGTTCGTATTTCAAAATAGCCAGCTCAAAACCAGCTATTTTGAAATACAAATTCTAATGTATTTATATATTAGTTCACACAGGGCAGTACTGGATTTCTTAACCATGTGGAGTGATTTAATGCTTAATATATATATATATATATATATATACCTGTCAAACAATGGAATATATAGGATATGTTGAACTCAGACTTTCACATGACCCGCAACTCTCCACACTATCTCATACCACTGATACACTTGATCACATATATGTCTAAAAGATAAATAATCACCAATATATATATTTCATGCTGAACCAGCACTCATCAGTTGGTCCATATTATCATCTTTACACAAATATACAATAAATGCTCAGATTTATATTAAGATAGCCAATCTTCACACTTTAATAGGCAGGCTTCAATCACTCCACCCTCCAAATCTTTAGCTGTACATCCTGTTGAAAATCTGATGATGGAATGCTCAAAGCCCACACTGATGCTGACATTCAGTCTAATATTTTTTATTAATCATTCATGAGATTAGAGGCTATCCATATAATAAATAATATTTCTGTAGTGCAGTTTTCACTACACCCCTCTCACACAAGGTAGGGAGTGGTTTATATCCACTTTTAACACCTTGTGAAAGTGTGCAATCATAAACATATGACCAAAGACATGTGAAAAAGGTGTATGGTCTCCATGTTCCACATCATCACTCATCAGTTGGCTCAAATCACATTCTCTTACTCATATCTTTATTATAGTTCAGTATAGGAAACCAATTCATGCATCATGTGATTTAATTAACTTGTATTTATAAATATAATATAATGAGCATGCTAATAGCTCTAAACAAGCTTTTTGATAAATGCTACAAGAGAAAGCATTTTAAATCTCTATCTAGTTAGGGATTTTAGATAGAGATTTTAAATGCTTTCTCTTGCAACAACTTGTTTAGAGCTATTAACATGCTCATTACATTACATATATATTATAACGGGATAGGGAAATGGGGGGGGGTAAGGTGGCAACCGGGGGTGATGGAAAATCAATATCATCACTCTCCCAAGTAATCAAATTTTTTCAAATAATGAAATTTATTTAATATAAAAGTAATGTTTAGTCTTGCGTTGTTAGCCGAGAGGTATCGCAACCGCCATGCAAGCAAGTAGTTGGTTGCAGACAGTTGTGGGTTCGCGTCCCGGCCGATGCTATGACACATGGAAAAAAAAAAAAAGTAATGTTTAAAATAAAAAAAAAATATAAGAAATTTTATATATTAAGGACCATGACAGATCAGCCCAGTTAACTCCTTAGAGCAATTAATTAGCATAATTAAACATACCTCAACCAGCATTAAAATAAGTAAAAATCATCCACCATCATGAACGATCAACAATAAAATAAACCAACAGACAATCTTGTGACTGGATTTGAAATGGATCTACTGTAGTCCAGGCCAACTATTTAGCCTTTGCCATCTGGGGTAATTATTTAAACATTAATTTGGATGCCCAAACTTAAATGCTAATCTGTAGAATATACAACCACAAAAACATTAATGCTGGGATAATAAAACATGCTGATCATCATCAATGCTTTGGCCACTTAGTACTTTTAATGTACTGGCCAACTATAAATTTAATTTCTAATAGAGACTAAGCTAAATAAAATGTAGTGCAGGGGCTTTAAAGAATATACTCTTAACACCAACCAGGTTACTGAATGCCCTACACACCTATATACACCCCCTTTTATATATCAGACCATTATGCTCAGATCTAGCTCAGAAAACATAAACTCTATTACTATTATTGTGATCAAGAGATTATGCAAATACATAAGATCTAAAACCCTTTAGAATTAAGTCACTGGAATAATTTTTATAATGAAATACAAGTTTATTAATAACACTAAAAACATGTTTATTAATAACAATAAAAATTGATATTAAGTTCTCGAGTATAGACTTAGAAGCCTTCTGGTTTTGATTAATATACACAATTTAAGTTATTACATTGTGATGTACTTATATGTTCATATAAAACACTCATATATATACACACATAGACATGCCATATAATTTCTGGACATATTTGAATAGTCATACCATAATTATAAAACTTTTGAATTACATAAAAATACTATAAATGATTAAAATTTACCTATACGTGTCTATCTGACCTGCATTGATATATGCACACAGATACATGACATTATAATTTCTAGAGATATTTGAATTGTTATAAAGTAATAATAAAATAAATGATTAAAATTTTAAGTTGTATAAAAATACTATAGATAAAATTCATTTTTATAATACATATTTAATATTTATGCACACCATTTACATCATATGATATTTTTGATTTGACAAAACAATAAAGTTAATAAAAATATCTTTCATAATTTATTCCTTGTTGAATATACCTAAATATCACAAATATGTGAGTATATAAAAAAAAGTAATATGAATCAGCCATCAAATTTTCTCTTTACTGATTATAGTTTTCTTTTTCTTCTTTTAAAAAAAAAAATAAAGTCCATTTTTGACAGGTCACACTTTCTGATTGTTGATTAATTAATTATCAACATCTTTAAATTTAAAGTTTCTCTTTTTTTAAAAAAAATAAGATTGTTAATGAATCCATTTTATTCAATCAAAATTTTATTTTCTTGCTTTTTTTAAAATATATATCTATGAATTAACTGCTTTATTTTTGATTTAAGCCAAATTATTACTTGACCATTGAGAAATATTTTTAAATGTCATTTTTAAGAAATTACTAAAACAACTTCTTTAAATATATATATATATAATCATCTATGAATTGATCCTTTCTTTTAGACATTTGACTCAAGCAAATTATTATTATTTTTTTCATGTGTCACAGCAACGGCAGGGAAGCGAACCCACTGACCCGGGACAACTTCTTGTAAGGCAGCTGTGCTGACCACTCGACCACCAATGCTTGACAGCAAGCAAATTATTTACTTGTTTTATTTTAAGTTATAGGTTAAAATGTCATTTTAAGGAATTATAAAAAAAACAACTCACTTTATATATATATGTTTATCTGTGCTTCTCTATATACATAGATAACAACTTATTCATCAACTGATGGGATTCTCTTGGTGATACTGATTTATAGCCCTGATTAAGATGTATATTGTTCAGATAAATTGGTCTGCAGTGATCACCTTTCTGTCTAGGATTGTTCCATGCAAGCAGCTGTCATGTCCACATTTGTAGCTATGAAATATTTGAAGTTGCCTTCATGTGAATTCAAACTCCACCATCATGAACTATAGAACAGCTTTTTAACTTGCCCTCCTTGCAGTCTTATATCTTCATGATAGTTTTTTGTCCTGATCTAGACTACTCTGCTAGCTAGCTATTTCTGGCCAGCTATAATAACCACCATCTGCATCTCAAAATATTATTAGTCAAACTCTTTTAAAAAACTGCCAGACAGCTAAACTATTCTTTTTACCAACCCTTTTTATATAGTCAGCTAGGGGGTGACAAAAACACATCAATCAAAAACTATTCTTGATTAAAAACTATTTTTCTTATCTCTCTTGATTTGAAAAAGTTGATTTCAATTCACTTTAATCTTTTGGAATTTTATCAAAGTATGATTTTCCAAGTTTTCAAAATATATAGTAGAATGTGTACAAGCATTAATTAAAAGATTTCAAAGATAGATAATAGAAATTTTTACAACTACCAGAAACATGCTTGTTTTTTTTTTTAATTTCAAAATCAGAATACAATATTAATTAGACTTTTTTAACTGTTTAATAATTATTAAATCTTTACTTATTCCAAGAAAATGTAGGAAAATATCTACAAAATTTTTGTCTGTGTTTATTTCTACTTTTCCTTTCAACACACAACTATATTGTTGTATGCCATGTAACCCAAATGGTTATAGTGTAATTGATGTCAAACTTATTGCCCTTACAACTTTGACACACTCCACTTGATTGAAGTTTGTTAATAATTTTTATTAGTCATTCATTAGACTAGAGATTATTCATATAATAAATAATATTTCTGTAATGTAATTTTCACTATACCATTCTCACACAAGAAAGAACTGATTTCTATCTGCTTTTAACATCTTGTGAAGGAGTGTAATTATAAACATATAACCAAGAGATTGTAAAAGACCCAGAAAGAGACCACATGTGAGATGGATGGATGGATGAAATAAGAAAATGTGCAGGGGTGTTGTGGAGAAGAGAAGCTAAAGATCGGAGTAGATGGATTAAACTTGGAGAGACCTTCATCCTGCAGTGGATTGATAATGGTTGATGATGATGATGATGATGAACCAAAGACATGTGAAAAAGATGTATAATCCCCAAAATACACATTTCGTGCTGAAACAGCACTCATCAGTTACATGAGAGTGGCATAGGTGAAAATTACACTACAGAAATATTAGTCATAATTATTTGATTCGCTGTTGAAAGTGACAATGAAGATTTATGGTCTTGTGTTAAATCTGTTTGCAAGGGTTTGTAGAATAACTTTATCTAATATGTGCTCTTATTAGTTTTAATTACAATTCTATTTATACATTATCAATTTTAAAAATTACTTTTCTTTTTTATAATTTTGTAATTATATTCAAGTCCTTTTGATATATATATATATATTGTGCCATTACAATTTGGTCACTAGCCAAATTTATAGTAATGTGCATGTAGAAAAGGTAAACCAAAAATCATCATCACATTTTTATATAACCATAAAAGAAGCTGTAGGGCATCCAAGTTCAAACCCTACCAGATCAAAATTTTAAAAGCTTTAGATAGAAAGAGAGTGGGTCAACAATTATATGCTTTATTTGTTTGTGTGTTGATAGAAAGGTAATACACACATTTAAACTATTTAATATTTAAATTTTCTGTTAAAAAGCAAAGTTATAATGCATACGTATAGGCAATGTATGTGTAAGCTATTTAATTGTTTTATATTTCAAATATTCAACATTTTAACTTTCTTTAAAACTAACCTATGCTTTTTAACAGAAAATTTAAATATTAAATAGTTTAAATGTGTGTATTACCTTTCTATCAACACACAAACAAATAAAGCATATAATTGTTGACCCACTCTCTTTCTATCTAAAGCTTTTAAAATTTTGATGTGGTAGGGTTTGAACTTAGATGCCCTACAGCTTCTTTTATGGTTATATAAAAATGTGATGATGATTTTTGGTTTACCTTTTCTACATGCACATTACTATAAATTTGGCTAGTGACCAAATTGTAATGGCACAATATATATAATAAATGTTATTCTTTTTTTTTTTAAAAAAATTTCATAATAGGACTGTAGATTTAATGAGAAATATTTCCATTCTTTTTACAATATTAATCATTTAAAATGGACTAAATATCAACTATATCTATTCTTCTTTTTTTTTTTTTCATATGTCGAAGCATGGCTGGGAAGCGAATCTGCAAAGCAGCTGCGCTGACCTCTCGGCTACCAACGCTTGACTGTATTCGTTTTTAATATAGATATACAAATTGATAGAATAAATCTACTTTCAAAATATTTTCTTTGTGAAAATATAAAAATTGTATTTTATTTGTGTATTTATTTGAAGAATTGTTGGATTATGAGGTAATTGTAAGTCATCTGTGAAATAAATTTATAATTTATTGGTAGATTTAATTAATATATATATTGACAATAAAAGCATTTATTTTAAATTACCGTAATAACCCTGGAGAAATTATAAATTATCCACTATATACAAAATAATCGAAACGTATTTTCTTAAAAATAATGTTATTAAATTTAAATATTTTAATTTTAAAATTTTTAGACCTTTTAAAAATATATCAGTAGGAGGTCAAAGCCCAGAATTTATATCGTTATAAGTCTTAATTACCGATCTAATAATTGATACACGCACATTCACATGTATACTGTATGTAGTGTACGTTTTTAAGATTAGTTTGTCACATAAACAGGACCGTGTTTATAAATAGGTGGGCATACTTTACACATCCATGCGCTTTTGGCATGTTTTATCAATAGTACATTTTCGATTGCTAGACAATTTTATTTCCATCTGAATTAAACAAAAAAGTGATTGACATTTTATCTTTCAAATTATTGCAATTTCCCGACAGGAAGACTATTGTAAAACTGCCAACAATAAAATTTTTCACGCTTAGTTAATTATACGATATTTTGGTGACAACTTATTTCTATTTATTAACAGCACAATACGCGACAAACTTATTACCATAGCTATAAAACAGAACAGAAAAAAGAAAACAATTGTATCTGAATAAAGGTGACTAATATATACAAAAGTTATCTGGTACATGTGGCCTTAGATCTAACTGTGTATGCGTGCGCACGAGTATATATGTAAATTATTCTCGTTTGTTTTGACACTATTTTACGCCATTTTTACTTTATTTGTGTATATATTATAGAAGAAATTAAAAGATTGTCTTTAGATCTTCTATGATATACTTTATTTCAAGAGATTAAAAGATTTAGAATTTTACATTTATTAATAGATTTCTTTAAAAAAAATTAAAAATTAAAAGTTGCATACAAACTTATTAATTGTTTAAAATACGTATAATTTGTAAACACAACTTACCAATCAACTTATGTAATAAAAAAATAATTTATGTACATATAGTCTTTATTTAATATCAATTAAAGTAGATTTAATTTCAATAAATAATAAAACTAAGCTATTATATTTCACCAAGAATTTTTAGGATTGAAATTTTGTGGAATAAATAGTATGCGTATATTAATTGATTTTTTTCTATTATCCATCTGTCACGGCCATGCTCTGAGTTTCGAATCGGTCCGATGAATCTTGGAAATTTTTTCTAGTAGTTGGCCCATAAACAACCTCGCTAGGCATCCAATATTGGTCAGTAAATAATTATCCAAGCTATTATTAGTTAGAGTATTGGTCAGATAAGTATAGATGCTCTAACTTAAAGCAATATATATATATACTGCGGGGAGTTAATGATTTTTTAAAATCTTTTATTAATTTGCTTGTTGACTTTAAATATAGGGGATTTAAATTCAGACTTTTAAGCCCCTTCACTATCCACACTATCTCATACTACTGATACACATGACCATAGACATGCACTTTAAAAAAAGTTCTTAGCAATAAATATTTGAGAAACGCAACAATAAACTGTTGTGTATTTGTATCTTAAAGATGGAAGGAGTTTTATTATTTTATAAATATATTATAAAACAGTATAACTTAAACATTTAATCTCATTAAATTTATATAATAAGTTACGGTAACCTATCATCGGTAAAGGTCTAACATTAGCAGAAAATATATCCTATAGATAGAAATAGACATATTTTAAATACAAGTATACTTTATATACCTGGAGTCTAAATGTAAAGTAAGAGATTTGAATGCAGACTTTCAATCTACCTTCAGACATCTACTCTATCTCCTACAACCAATACATATGACCACACACATGTGAAAAAGATAAATGATTTCCAATATACATATTTCGTGGTGAACCAGCGCTCATCAGGTGGTCTAGATCATCATCTCCCATATATACAGATTAATAATGGCCATGAAATATATATATGCATTATATGTATGTATGTGTACATATATTTTTTAAATTCTGTGTCCTATGACAATATCAAAAGGTATGCCAATAAGATAAAATGACCATATCGCTGATGAACTTGATAATATTTTGATGATAGTTTGACCATTAATACAATTTAATCTGATTTGTTTCAGTCGTAAACTGGTAGTTTCTGGAGTCAAAGTTCACGAGTCTTGACCTTTTTATGACCTCTTTAGCAATAAACAATTCAATTATTTAATTTTTTAATCTATTTTATAATTTCTATAACTTTCATAGCTCCATGCATCGTTAACATATATATATCAAATATATGCCCTAAATAACTTCATATACTAAATTTAAAAATAAAATATTAATCAATAAAGTCATAAAATACATTCTATATAAGCATTATTGATTACACGATCGTAATTATTATGAACTTAATAGAGCTAAATTGAAAAATTACATGACTCCCCCAGCTTTATGTAGTTTTACATTCATCTTGCCAGTTTAAGGGATTAAATTCACCAATTAATTCATCATAATCATCATGTTTAACCATATCAATCCACTGCAGGATGAAGATCTCTCCGAGTTCAATCCATCTTTTCTGATTTCTAGCCTCTCTTCTTCACATCACCCCCTTTGCACACGTTCTTATTTCATCTATCTCACATATGGTCTCTTTCTAGGTCTTTTACAATCTCTTGGAATCCAGTTTAAGATTTCAACTGCTTTTTTTATTTTATCATCTATTATCATTCGTTTTTCTACCATAATCTTAACACTATCGAAAAAAACTCCCTAGAATCAATGCATAATCACAAATTTATCTTCATTTTGATAGGTGTTGATATTATGACTAAAGAATAGAATAATAAAAGATGATAAAATAAAAGAAACCGTACTTATTAATAGGAAATTTAATCTAATAAATCTGCAAAGCAAATATAAAGCTGTATAAAGTTTGGGATGTCATGCGATTTTTGAATTAGTTATATTAAGTTGATAATGATCATGATTATGTAATCGAAAGTATTGCTTACGTTTTAGGAATGTATAGCTCAATACATAATATACACGTGTGTGTTTGTGAAGTTCACTGTTTATAAACAAATTGAAATTATTAGACAAATGGCTTCTAAACATCATATGATCACCATTCTTTATACTTACGCAAGCTGTTTACACAGAGGCTAACTCTCCATATAATAGTGCCACTCAGTGCAAGCCAGAGTAATCAATGGATGCAGGAAGGTTTGTGCATAAAATCTCTATCTAGTGCTTACTCATCCAATATTCCCAGACTAGTTTTAGCTGGTGGCTTGCACTGAATGGTGTTACTGTATGGAGAGTTTAACCTCTGTGTAAACAGCTTGTGTAAGCATAAAGAATGGTGATCATGAGACGTTTAGTGGTTTAATACCAATCCTGTCCAATAGGATTATGGTGACTGTGATTATTAAAAAACCAAAGACACCAAAAAGTATGGATGTTGAACTGAGTTCAGATCTACATGACTATACAGGCGAATGAGCTTAAATTGAGAGCATTATTGTGTTTTCATTTTGGACTCAAAGTTTTATAGTTAGCTAATAAGGTAAAGGGTGGCTGCTGGTGGGTTGCATTAGATCCTAAGATCTAGGCACAGTTCTCTCAGATCTGAGGCTCCTCGCTGATGAAATCCACAAGCTAGAAACTAATCTGAGGATATTCGAGTAGGCACAAGATAGGGATTTATGCACAAACCTTCCTGCATCCATTGATTACTCTGGCTTGCACTGAGCTGGCGCTCTGTACAAATGGCTGCTAAGCAATAATATTTGATTATTATCAATGCTAATTTATTATAGCATCTCAATTTTCGAGCTGCATCCTAATCTTTTTTGAGTTAAATTATTAAAGTAAATACACAAAAATGATGAACTGTTGAGCGAACAGTTAGCTTAAGATATTCTAAGTATTTGATCAAATAACATTTTATTATTATATATTACATATTGTTTGTTTATATATATATTGACAAATGTTTTCATAGGTAAAGATATCAAGATGTTTTTGTTTTTTTCTATGCGCAACAAAACATTAGTCTTTGCACACAAACATGCATGCACACCCACATTTATATAGCTGTTCTCCTTTTATATATAATAAGACTATCTATTACAAGATTAATTTAATCCTTAAAATGCATTATGAGCATAAATCCAGTATAGATGATATTATAATTGAATTTTTAAAAAATTGGGTTGTTACCATCACAAATAAATTATTTGATGTGATAACAGGATGTTATGAAATAATATTGTCTGTTTTTGCGACTACAAAAACAATTTTTTCCCCCAAAAAAGATAATGCAAATGATTGCCACATTATAAAACAATATCTCAAGTCTCGAAGACTTTACTCATAAAAAATAAAAATAGAATACAAAATAGATGAGAATTTTGATGAAGATCAATATGGTTTTAGGCCTGGGAAAGAAACTAGAGAAACAATAATGTCATTAAGAATAATTTTGCAATCTTTCAACATGTGTGTGATCAAGTGTGTCAGCAGTATGAGATAGTGTGGATAGTTGAGGGTCGTGTGAAAGTCTGAATTCAAACCCCTATACATTACATATTGGAGTGCAGGTATGAAATAGCCTGTACTATGAAAAAAATTATATATTAAAAGACTAGAAATGAATAGGAAGTCTTATGTGACTTTTATTGACTTAAGAGAAGGCTTTTGACAAAATGGATTGGAAGTTGTTCAAAATGATGAAAATGTACGCAAGCCTTGATTGGAAAGATAAATCGTTAATTTAAATTTATATAAATGCCAAAATACAGAAATAGTTTTAAATAGTTGCAAAACTAATGCTAATAAACAAAGTATATGAGACAAGGCCACCCATAATCACCCTATTTATTCAATTTATTTATTGAAAACATAGTAAGGATTTTAATAAAAAAACTAAAGGAATTAAAATTAATGAGCAACATATTCATTATGCAAATGATATTGCTTTATTTGCATATTCAGAAAAAGAAATGATTAAAATGCTTAAGATAATGAATATACATATAAAATATTTAATATAAATAAAATTTCCATTAATTAAAACAAAATTGTAATTATGATAAAATATTTTAAATTAAAGATAAATGTTAATAGACTAGGGTGATGGTAATGGACAGACAGAAAATAAAAAGACAGATTAATGTGAGATAAATAATATACATATATGTTTAGAACAAATTAAGGTATTTCATTATCTGAACAGTATAATTTATTCTGAAAAAAATGATATATATATATATAATTTGTGATGACAATAATTGTCTTGTTGAGATTAAAAAAAGAGGAATGCTGGCAAATCATGCTTTTCAAATTAAAAAAACTTTACTACTAAATAAAAATACTGATACAAAAAATGGAATGAAATTTATTAAAATGTTCATTTGAAATATATTGACTTATGGTGTGAGACGTGGTCTTTGGAAAACAATAAAGAAAAAAATTGAAAGGAATGGAAACATGGTTTTGGAGAAGATTAGGTGGAATGAGTTGGATGGAAAAGAAGGCTAATGATCAAATATTAATAGAAATTGGAATACAAAGAGAACTACTAAATATAATAAAAATGAGAAATATTAAGTTTTGGGTCATATTTTAAGATATCATAGGTTTTTACAAAATATTTTGGAAGCAAAATTTTAGGGAGAAGAATGCGAGTCTGACCAAAAATATTGTATATTAAAAATGTGATCAGCGAAATCGTTTTTCATATGCAAAAATAAAATAAATTGCTGAATATAAAACAATGTAGCTGCAACAATAGGGCCTACAGTGACAAGACATGCAACAACAAGACATTGCTTTTAGAAATTGAAGAAAATTCATCAAATACTATATTTTGAAATATGATTTTTTTCTTACAGTACAGGTTTTTTCATACCTGATCTTCTATATGTAATATATAAGGGATTTGAACTAAGACTTTCACACAACCGTCGACCATCCATGCTATCTCATACTGCTGATACACTTGATTACACACATGTCAAAAAGATAAATAATCACCAATATACATGTTTCATGCTAAACCAGCACTCATAAGTTGGTCCAGATTATCATCTCCACACATATGTACAATCAAAGCTCAGCTTATAATAAGATAGTCAATCTTCATATTTTAATGGACAGGCTTCAAAACACTCCACCCCACAACTCTCCAGCCATCCATTCATTGAAAATATGATGATGGAATGCTCAAAACCCACCTTAGTGGTGTCAGAGTAACTTGTGGTCAATGGGTAGGATAAGAAGATTGGCACTAAGGTGGGCTTTGAGCAATCCGTCATCAGATTTTCAATGAAATGGATGGCTGAAGAGTTGTGGGGTGGAGTGATTTGAAACCTGTCCACTAAAGTATGAAGATTGGCTATCTTAATATAAGCTGAGCTTTAATTGTTTATGTGTGTGGAGATGATAATCTGGATCAATGGATGAGTGCTGGTTTAGCACGAAATACGCATACTGGTGATTGTTCATCTTTTTAACATGTGTGTGATCAAGTGAGTATGAGGTAGCATGGAAGGTTGAGGGTCATGTGAACATCTGAGTTCAAACCTCCTATATATTAAAAACTATATTGTAAAGTAATAGTAATAATGAGTATTTATTTAATATTATTTAAAATGATACTAAAGTAAGTAATAAATAATGTTGCCCCTATCAACAGAGATAGTGTAATGGTCATGCACAAATAATATATTTCAAAATATACTAGACTCTCTCTTTCTCACACACACACACATATACAAAACATTATTAACCAAGAAAAAACATTTTTAAGTGTTTCATTTAATTTTTAGGAACTCGGTTTTTTTGTTTGTTTAGATAAATTTTGAAATCAAAAATTAATATACTTTTATCAAATAGATTTCGTTTAAATTTTGTACATATCTTAGAAATTGATGGCTGTACAATATGTTTGTTTGGCTGACTGAATTTCAATATGTTGATATCAGTTCTGCAAGTTTTCACTGATGTGCATGAGAGGGTGGTATGTATATATATATTTTTAAAAAAGTTTAGCCAAAACAGTGCTTTAGAGATCAATTAAAATAGAAATAAAAACAAAGCTTGATTTCTTTTGATTGTAAAAGTTTCCTTTTTTAAAAAAGTGTATATTTTCTCTTAATAATAAAAGATTTTTAAAAATACTTTATCATAAACAAAACAATATTGTAAGCAATCTTTAATGCATGCAATTTTATTTACAAAAACTAAGCAGATTGCAATATACTGTAGTTTTAATCTCTGTTTTAAATTGAAATAATTGCAAAATGTCCAAACATTAAAAAATTAAAAATAATATTTATAAAAGTATTTTATAACAACACTTTTATTTATTGTGAACTAAGAAGCCAAAAAACAATTGTTTCTTCAACCATAATTTGGGTTTTTATGTTTAACTTGAAATAAAAGCACGGGATAATCAGAAATTAAGTAATTCAATCATTACTTTTTACAACAAGAGATGGAATTAACTAATTTCTGAACATCCCATCCTTTTATTTCAAGTTAAAGATAAAAATCCCAATTGTTGTTAAAGAAAAAATTACTTTTTGGAAATTTTAGTCCATAGAAAATAGAACAGTTTATGATAAAATAGTTTATATATAGTTTTTATTTGTTCAACACGAAAATAAATACGTACATCGGAGATCATTTATCTTTGTCACATGTATGTGGTCATGTGTATCAGTTGTTTTAATTTGGAGTGGATGATCGAAGGGATCTTGAAAGTCTGGGTTCAAATCCCTTCTAATTACATCTAGCTTAAAGTATAAATACTATACATAAATATTCAAGAAAAACAGTATGCAAAATTTGTCAATTCAAATGTCTATAAATCTCTCTCTTATCTGACTAAAATTTTAAATTATATATATATGTTTAATATCATTTCCATTCCCGTAAATTTCTTTTAAATTAATAATTTAAAATCAGCATAAATGACTGCATAGATTCGTAAGATTATGTTAGTTTAAGATGTGTTAATTTTGGACTAATTGTTTTGTGGTTAAATCAGTGCGAGTGAGTGGATAGGTATACGGATGTTTTATGTCAATGTAATCTGAGTAGGTACATTGGATACTCATCCCCCTATACCGTGTTGGCATTCAGGGTATAATACCTACCTGAACGTATAGCCCAAAAGTGTAGCCATCATGTTGTCAATGGCGGTAGACGTATTTCCTACACCACTGATTTTCTTATGCTCTGGTTAGGACAGTAAGTCGGCAAAGACCGCTATCCCCATTTACAGAGCATCTTGTAAATATATTTCAAAAATTTCTTTTTTTTGTTTCACCAATTGGGCAGTGGATCGTTCCTGTCTGTTGGTGAGGTTTATTAAATGATCATGGGGAAGATGCTCATTCCTTCCCACCATGATTCGTTATTTCTCTAATGATATCATGCTGCAGATGTAAATTCCTGTTAGCATGATTGTGCTATGCTAATAATCTCATTTTGTATTGTTCACATTGGTATATCAGTAAGCTAGCATTGGTTTAAACGTGATATTTTAACCTAAGGTTAAAAAGGAATTGAGTTTGTTATATGCGTAATCTATGTAATATATTCATACTTAGTAAAATATAAAATTGTATTAAATCAATTAAATACTTCCATCTGTGCTTATAATTCAAATCAAATATATTCACTAGTTAATTTAATTTTCAGAATTTTTCTTTTAAAGCGTGTGTGATTTTGGCAGTAATTTATTTTATATATTTTATTAATATTTAAAATTAAGAATTAGAAATTTGAATATACGGTGTGATACTTTAAGCTCATCTTCTCCCTGAGTTAGTGATTGGAGCTTTTGGTTCGATAAAAGAGTAACCTCTCCCATGTGTATCTGCCTATTATATAAATTTTCTAGGTTTCAATAGCCTAGTGGCACCCTGGTATGGCAGATTAGGTTAGGGAGGTTCCATCCACCATTATAATATCGATTGTATATTATTGAACTGAATTCACTAAACTACATAATATGCTTTAATTACCCAACCTATATTCCTGCATTCTCACTTCAAAATAAAATTTGAGAAAATTTGTGTGATGTGGCCTGTGAGAATCTTACCAGTCACATTAAATGGCCCATTATTTGAATGAGTTTGACACACCTATTTTAAACTTATGAAAAACAAATAGGTCTGTTGGTGCAAACAAACCTATAAGAAACCACAAGAATACCATAACTTTTGGTTTCCAAATATCTGATTCTACTTACATATTCTACTTCACGTGCATAATAAGAGTGACCCACCTTGTGTACATCATTAATTATATCAAATCACCACACATGTGATGCAATGCACTTTGACCTATCCTTTTTCAGAATCAGGAACCTTTCAGTCACTATGTCCAAAGAAACCTGTTAATCACTTTACCCTTCCCTTTCCATTCCCACCCTAAGTTTTTCCCATATTCTTCTCTGTCCTGCTCCATCCCCTTTCCACAACATAATTTTTGTCAACTCCATGGCATTTATATCTAAATCCCCTTTATCTTTTTCCAAACTCAGCATAAAAACCAAGAACCCACTTTTTGTGTAATCATTTTGTTTATATTATTTGTATCCTTTCTACTTGCAGGCATTTGCATTCAATTAATAGATGCCTAATATTTTCTACGCCTTCTTTACACAACTTGTAGACTTAATTACCCGCATTTTCCCATTTATGTGTATATTCCCTTGTTGCTAATGATCCTGTTGGAGTTTTAAACAGTAAACTACTTTCCTTGCTATTATTATAAACTAACTCACCACCCAATATTCCATTTACTTCTATTATATTTAAACTTTTTTTAGACTCCATACTAGTTCTACATCTCTCCAACTCTCTATTCTTTATTAATGCATCAATTCTTCTATCCCATTTCTTGTCACTATAACACTCAACAATTCTCCTAACACAATCATCTCATCTTTGTATAAGTATACTGACATAATTTTTTTTCCAAATCTTCTGCATACTGTATTACATTTCTCACCCATCTTGTTGCCTGCTTATAACCCAATTAAATACTATTTTGGCTATTCTCTTATTATCCATAAACTGCAATCTACTGAACATTTTCATTTTACTTTTTGCATCTCTCACATAAAAACTTGACCATCTCATTTCTCTTTGAATTGCCTCCTTTGCCATCCACACATCTGCAACTAATGCATGTTTTTTTACTTCTCTTTGTATTTTTCTAAAAAAAATCTAACACCCATTTACTAACACATAATGCGTCATTACCAGATGTTAATCATTCTATTGCCACTCCCTTTCATATAATTCTAGCTACATCATATTTATTATATGAAAACATTGTTAATTTTTTGTCCCTTTCTTTTCATTGCTTCATTTATCATTTTTTTCTCCCATTCATCCAAGCAATTACTCTGATTACTTAAAACAATTTTTAAATAGTTATACCTATTAACTTTATATCTCCCAATAAAAATTCTTTGTCTTCTTGTTCACAGTATTAATCATCATTACTTTTGATTTTTCTTCACTAAATTTAATCCCCATCTTTTTACCCATCCTTGCAAGCATGTCATTAGAATAACTTCCATATCTTCCCTTCTTTCTGTGCACAAGAAGACATCATTTGCAAATAAAAGACCTAGTAATGAATATATTCCATTGTCAAAAAATTAATGGTATTTCTATCCCTCTTACTATGTCTTTCTATTGCTCTCTTCATTTTTCTCAAATACAAGAAAAACAAAGTAGGTGACATAAGGTAACCTTGCTTTAGTTCCACCTTATTTTTAACTTTAACTGATTCTATATTATCTAATTGATACATATAGTAATTATTTTCATAAAGTCTCTTAATAAAGTCCACTAAAGCTCCATCCATTCCCAAATTTATTAAATTTACCCAAAATCTATTTCTATTTACTCAATCATATGCCTTCTCTATATCTATAAAAACCATATATAACTTGGCACATGGTTATGAAATTCAGCACCACCCTTTAAATATATTAGAGTCCATATTTTAAAATAGCCAGTTGCAACTTTATTTGTTATGATATAAAATATAATTATTAGTTTCATTATCTAAGTAATACATAATTGGAGTGCAGTTTGAAAGGTTTAATTGTTTATTTGTTTGTCTGATTTCAGAACAGGTTATATTTACCTGTTTAATGAGTTTTATTAAAAACTTCTTTTTATTAATAATTTCATTCTCTGTAATTAAGTTTCAACATTTAATGTCTTTATAAACCTATTACACTCTATATAAAGGTGGATTTCCACCTTTATTGTTTAAAGGAAGTTGTCATGACAGCAGATTGAAATTGTTAATTGTTATTGATGTTATTTAAGTGTTGTCTGCTTTACTGTATTTACATTAATACCTATCTAGCCTTGAGTATTATTATCATTATTATCTAAGTAATACATAGTTGGAGTGCAATTTGAAAGTATAATTGCAGTTTGAAAATTATAATTGACTATTTGTTAGTTTGTTTTTAGAACAAGTTATATTTACCTGTTTAAAGGGGTTTATTTAAACTTTTTTGTATTAATAATTTAACTCTTTCTAGTCAAGTCTTTAGTGTCTATATAAACATATTAGACCATATATAAAAGTGGATTTCTATCTTTATTGTTTAAAGAAGGTTCCCTTGACAACAGATTGAGATTGTTGATTGTTATTGATATTTCCATCTTTATTGTTTAAAACAGGTTGCCTTGACAACAGATTGAGATTGTTGATTGTTATTGATATTAGTATTGTTTAAGTGTTGACTGATTTCATGAACTTATGATATAAGTATAATATTTTCAATCTAAATAACATACAGCCACCATCTAATACCCTCAAAATACCTCCCAATTTCTATTTCAATCAATTCTGGCAAACAAAAATTTATGTAAACCTGTGATAATTAGATACTGTTGTTATTTCTAATTCTTTCAAATACTCACAGCTATTCTTTTTTCCTTGAGGTCATATCTCATATTTTTTCCTACTACCTCTTTCCTTCATATTTTCTACAATTTCTTCCAACACATTCTTTACAGTTCCCTTGTCCCTATATACAAGACAATAAAATACACAATTTCTTAATAATGTTAATAACATCTTGTAATCTTTTTTTCTTATTATATAATTAAAATATCAACATCACTAGAATTAGCATATCAATGTAAAATTAAACAAGAAGAATAAATTCGATGCCGGGATGCGAACCCGCAACCCGGGAAACTGCTTGTAAGGCAGTCACACTGACCTCTCGACCACCAACGCAAGACAATTTTTAAATATTCTAACTCAAAAAGTATTGTAATAATCAAAATATATCTCAGTTCAGACCTATACTCTATCAATACTCTCACTCAAAAAGAATTATATAGCTAGTTGCTCTGGATATTAAGGATTATTTAAGAAATAGAGTTTGAACACAACTACTCAACCTACGATTTTTTTTCTTAGCAAGGAATTGATCCAATAACATTTAGTTTCTGAGTCATTTGATCTCATCACTATATTAAACTGTGCAGAATTATTACCACATAATTATTAATAATAACGAACAAGACATATTTGTATTGCAACTCAATAAAGGTGTAATGTATACTATATAGTATCAACATATACTTCTTCAATTATATAGTATACAAAAAATATAAATAATAAGTTAATTTTAAACTTTGAGTATTTGGTATGGATAAACACAAAGCTAATATTTAATGTCTTATTAAACTGTAGGCTGAGCGCTTTTTAGCATGGCTCTCATAATCATAGCTCTTTGTGAAGTGACTGGTTGTTTAAGGTTATGCAAATCTATGCAAAGTTCAAGTATTCCATTTCCTGGATATAGAACAACATATTTCCTTTCTGTTAATAGCATTGCTGTCAATTGTGATAAAGCAGGCCTCTTTTATCTTTCTTCTTAAATCATTTCCTTTTCTGCAGACTAAGCTGATTATTTGTGTTTTGCATGGATGTCCCGCAAACTTTTGGTGCTGTGCAAAAATGAAATTGTATGCTGAATTGGATTGTGCTTTAGTATATGAATATTTATGTTGAGATAATCTAGTTTCCAGTGCTACTTTGGTAAGATCATATAGTTTCAAGACAAAATGACCAATAACACACTCAATATGGATAGACATAGGCTATTATTGCCATACATACTGAACATGCACAAAAAATTTGTTCAATTTTCAACAGAAGCTTTCAGTTGTGTTTTCACACCCCTCCTAGTTTCAACAGATTAATCAATAACACAAAAGACTGTTTAACTCTCACTCAAACTCTGCAAGTGTTCTACAATATCTCATGCTCTGACAAAAATTGTAAAACCTCATATTATGGGGAAACCAAAGCAGCACTGGAAACTAGATTATCTCAACATAAATATTTGTATACTAAAGCACAATCCAATCCAGCACATAGTACCAAAAGATTGCAGGGCATCCATGTAAATCATAAATAATCAGCTTAGTCTGCAGAGAAGGAAATGATTTAAGAAGAAAAATAAATGAGGCCTGCTTTATTGCAATTGACAGCAACACCATCAACAGAAAGGAAACATGTTATTCTATATCCAGAAAATGGAATACTTGAACTTTATATAGATTTGCATAACATTAGACAATCAGTCCCTTCACAAAGAGCTATCATTATGAGAGCCACGACTCTCAAAAGTGCTCAGCCTATGGTTTAATAAGATATTAAATATTAGTTTTGTGTTTATGTGTCTATAGCACTAGTATTGAATTACAGAACATTATTATTTTACACAGCAACTGTGGACCTTTTTTATTTCAAATTGCAACACATAATCAATGTTTTTTCTTCAGGTTGCTTTGAAAGCAAACACATTTTATTCTTCACTTAACAGTGATGAAAAGTTTTCTACACAAAAAGTTAAAAGTTTTACAAAATTTAATAAAATTCATAAAGTATGTTTCTTAAGTGATAAAATGAAAGTTATCAATTTAGTAATGGCAGAAAATAAAAATTTTTAAAATTTTTTCACATTGCACCAAAAACTTATAGTTTGAAGAGTTTAACTAAAAATCTGAACTGGATAATGGCACAATAATAATGACTATAAATTCAAAAGCCGATTCAGATTTTAAAAACATCGAAACAACTAGAAGTCACTATCTGCTGCTAATCAGATTTATATATTTTTATAGGAGAAAAGGTTATTGAAAAAAAAAAGATATTATTCAGGGCGTGTTTAATGGTTATGAAATTCTTGCAGTTTCCTATTCATTTTATTTTTTAAAATAAAGATATTGTATAATAATAATTCTTATTAGTCATTCATTAGACTGGAGATTATCCTCTTAATGAATAAATATTGTATTGTATTAGACATTCATTAGACTAGAGATCCTCCTCTTAATGAATAATATTTCTGTAGTGTAATTTTCACTATATCCCTGTCACACATGGTTTCTATCCACTTTTAACACGTTGTGGAGGGGTATAATTATAAATATATGACCAAAACCATGTGAAAAAGATCTATAACCCCCCAGATACACATTTCATGCTGAACCAGCACTTATCAGTTGGTCCAGATCACAATCTCTTACACATATATTTATCAATGTTCAGTATATATAAGGATAGAAAATTACTACAGTTTATTTGATAAGTGTCAAATGTGCTGCCCTCAAAACTTTGACACAAATCACTTAATGAAAGTATAATAATAATTTTTATTAGTCACTCATTAGACTAGAGATTATCTAATAATGGATAGTTCTGTAGTTTAATTTTCACTATACCACTCTTACACAAGGTAGGGAATGGTTTTTAATTCACTTTTAACAAACACCTTGTTTATGATTACACCCTTCCACAAGATGTTAAAAGTGGATAGAAATTAGTCTCTACTTTGCACAAGAGTGGGTGTAGTGAATATTACATTGCAGAAATATTATGGTACAATAAGTTTATTATTATTATTATTATTACTTTAAATAAGTGTGAATGAATGTGTACACAACCAGTAAATATATACATAAACATGTTTCTTCAATTTATTATTAATAATATTTCTTTTTTAAATTTATACTATAACCTTGATTTATTTATATATGCATACTATGCACATAAAATATATATATATATATATATTGCAAGGAAATCAAGTCATATGGCATATAGCCTAATTTAAGAAGCATCTCACTGAGGAAGCCAACAGCAGAAACCAGTCTGGGTTTGAGAATATTCTGCAAAGCTTGTTAAGAGCTTATCTGTGAGCTATATATATATATATATATATGCATGTTGAAAAGAATTGTGCACTTACATTTCAGTAATATTTGAAAACCAGGCACTCTTCACAAACCTGGGAGCTTAATTGTAAATATAGGAGATTTGAACTCAGATTTTTAAGCACCCTTTAACTATCCACACTATCTCATACAGATGATACACATGACCACACCCATGTAGAAAAGATATATAATCACCAATATTGTGCTAAACCAGCACTCATCTGGACCAACTGATGAGTGCTGGTTTAGCACGAAATACGTATATTGGTGATATATATTTTTTCTACATGTGTGTAGTCATGTGTATCAGTTGTATGAGATAGTGCGGATAGTTGAAGGGTGCTTGAAAATCTGAGTTCAAATCCCCTATATTTCAGTAATAATAATATGTATTTTATTATAGTTAAAACTTAGCCATTACATTCAATGTATGAGAGGGAACAAGGTATAATGAATGTTGTGAATCCACTGTATTAAAATAACATTAAACTGTACACAAGAACATTATAAAACATTAGCTTCATGTCTCACAATAATTTCTTAGCCAAAACAAATAATATTAACTCATTTTTATATGTTTTTTTTTTTTTAATTATAAACATCATCCCAAGTAGCAAACTTTTTTATATGCTATTGTAAAATATCATTCTTGCAAATTTATGCATTAAAGTTTACTTTAAGTTAACAAAATAAAAGTTTTCAGTTATAATTTGTAATATTAAAATACAAGTATAGTGTATATACTTAACCTAGCTGTAATTAAATAATTTGAACCTAGATTTTCAAGCTCCTTACAGTCATTCGCTCTATCCAGCATAACTGACGTACACGATCACATACACATACAAAAGATAAATGATCTCCAATATACACATTTAGTGATGAACGAGCACTCATCAGTTGACCCAGATCACCATCTCTCACACATATATATAATCTGTGCTCGGCTTATACTAAGATAGCAAATCTACAAACTTTAATGGACAGGCTTTCCATCATTAGATTTTTAGTGATATGGGTGGCAGAAGAGTTGGAAAGTGGAGAGGATTGAAGCCTGGCCATTAAAGTGTATATATTTGCTATCTTAAAATAAGCTGAGCACTGATTATATATATATATATATATATGGGTGGGAAATGATCTGGACCAACTGATGAGTGTTGCTTTAGCCTGAAATATGTATATTGGAAATCATTTATCTTTTTCACATGTATGTGGTCATATTGTGTCCATCATGTTGGATAGAGTGGATGAGCGTAGGAAGCTCAAAAGTCTAGGTTCAAATCTCATTTAGTTATAATTTGTATAAATTTAATGAAATCACATCTTTATTGAAAAATATTGTGTCTTCTGTATGCTAATTTTTTTTAGCATTTGTATATAAGATGGAAATAAGTTTTAAAAATTACCAAGTTGTCAAGCGTTGTTAGCCGAGAGGTCATTGCACCTGCCTTGCAAGCAAGTAGTTGGTTGCAGACGGGTGTGGGTTCGCGTCTCGGCCGACGCTATGACATATGAAAAAAAAAAAGAGAAAAGAAAAAAAAATTACCAAGTTATGTTTTCACTGGATATTTGATTCCAAAAAAAAAAAAAAAAATACAGAACAAATATAATTAGTACGTATATTACAAATAATTTAATACTTTAAAAATATTTAAATGCGAAATATTTTTTCTCTTTCAAACAAGATTTATTATTACAATTCATATTAGGCTATTTTATTATACAAGGAAAGAAATCAAAAGGGCACAAGCGAGGGAAGACGAGAATACAATATTTTTAGAAAACCTGTGCAATATAAACTATCATAAATCTTTGTGAGGTATATATTATACACAATCAACAATACAAATGCTACTTGTGTAGACCGTATATAACTAATAATTGTATGCCACATGGCATGATGTGATCTTATCAGTCCCTTAGGACCAGGTGACATGGTTACAAGATGAAAAGGGAAAAAAAACATATATTCTTTAAGTAATAATAATAATAATTCCTTCATTTATAACTTATGTGAAAATAAATTTAAATGAATTATATATATATATAGCATTACTTCTGCGTGTGCGATATATGTATCTAATGTTTTAGTTATTTACAACAAAAATATTAAATAAAACAAATATATATGTGCATTATATACATTTTCCATATTGTGGTCTTAATTGAATTATATATTATATTAACTTCGCCACTATATTGTGAATTTCGGTATTCATGATAAGATTGGGAACGAATGTCGCAGATACAGAGAAACTATTGATATATACAAAATAATAGTAATAAACATGTATACTACTATAGAAATCCTTTTACTAATTTAATAGAGACGTAAGAAAAAATATGAATGATTGATTTGAGAGAGATACAAATTCATTCATATATCCAGTATATATAAAAAGAAAGGGAGAGAAACAGAAAATACCAATAAACGAAAAAGAATTAAAAAATAAATGAATTAGACTGTTTTAAAAAAATAAGGAGGGGGGGGGTAATTACAACCAAAAAAGGCTTATTTTTATCTAACAAATATGTATAAAGTTTTTATTGTTATTTTAATATTAATCGAAAACAAATTGATATCATTACCCCGTGAAAAAAAGAACAGTGTTAATTTGGTCAACTAGTAATTTTTTATTTGTATTTTAAATTTCATTAAAAATTATTTATGTATAAATAGATAAGGGATAGATAATTATAGCCTCTATTATTCGCTAATTTTTTTAATTTCATAATTATTCTTTTTTTTTTTTTGTTTATTTGTTTTTTAAAAAAATTAAATTTAAACAGCGAATGTGAAATTAAAAATAAAATAATTTTTTTTTTTTTTTTACTTTTGGATATAAAAGTATATATATAGTGAAAGCTTCATTATTTATGCTTCAATATCTATTTTACAACATAATGCTACAATGTGGGGACATACGTAGATAATCTATCCAACAACAACGATCAGATGTCTTTGCTTAACCTAGCATCCATATTACTTATATACAGAAAGCATAATATATGTTTCACGTACTTAATTAATAAATTTATTGTTAATCTCGTATAACCTTTTAAAATGTATAATCAACGCAAAACTTATACACACGCATATATATATATATATGTAGTACTTAAAATCTCAAATGATTAGATAGATAATTATGTTACCAGTTAAAATAAAAATTTTGAATATTTTGTTTATTTTATTTTTTATATAGCAAATTCCATTTTTTTTTAAAAATTTATTTAATATATAGAGTATATTAGCACAGACTTTCACACGACCCACCACTCTCCACTCTATCTCATAAGACTGATACACTTGAACACATATATGTCGAAAAGATAAATAATCACCAATATACGTATTTTATACTAAACCAGCAATCATCAGTTTTAATTTATTTAATAATTGTTAAAATTATATTTTTAATTTGGAGATTAATTTATTTTTAAGGTGTAGTTGCCAATCAAATCCAGTGATTGTTGTCTCTAAAAATATTAATAAAATAATTTTGAGATAATACAATATTTTTGATGCTAATTTTATCGGAACTATAATTTTGCTTTGAAATAATTATAATAAGAAAAAGAAATAATTACACAATTAACTGAAATATAAATAACTGATAGATTTATATTTTGTTTTGTAAGGTAAATATATTTTTAATACGTAAATGAACTACATTTTTTTAAGTAGTATAACTATGATTATGGTATTCATTGTATTGAAAGCAAGCTCAGTATGAATAAAGCCAATTTTAAAATAACATGACTACATTTTCTTTGAAAATGTCTGAACATTTATATGTTTAAAATTAATATTATATCTAGTAAATTTGTTATCTAACTAATACAGTATTTTTAAAAAATATTAATTCTGAAGACTAAATAATAAATTCAAATAAATCATTTACAGAAACAATTAACATAAACAACAATATTTCTTAACTGTAAAATATAGGGGGTTTGAACTCAGACATTCAAGCAATCCCCTATATTTACAATTAAGTTCCAGATATAAGAATGCCTGTATTTCAAATCTTAACTGCAAACTTTTTATTTTATACAGACTAAGATACATGTGGCTGAAATAAATAAATAAAATTATTTTATATATATATATATATATTTTATTTATAAAGTTTAGTAATATTTTATTTTTTATATTTATAAGTAAATATACACTATATATGTTTGTTTATGACTTCAAAAATAGCTTTGCTATTGTATGAAAGATTATCCTTGAATAAATCTTTGAGTTCCTAAATAAGTCAAGCAAGGAATATAAAGATGAGATGCTTGCCAACATATATTAGCTATGGGATGAGCTTATTGATTTTTATCTCTGGCTTAAACAACCAAAAAACATACCCTTTTTTCAGATGCCTGATGGTTTTTAACTTAGATAATGCTTTTTTAAAGATAGGATTATGTCTCTATGTGTGAATGCTTATTCTCTAGATTTATAATCATGACAGCCAAAGGTAAACTATAAATCTTATATCCTGATGCAGTAAAGTCATTAGCTTGAATGGAGATTAGCAAAGTCAGATTCTGCAAAGAACTGGATTTAGGCTGCTATTGGTTGATGGTCACTATTTTAGCCAGCTACAGTTGTAGATTACTTACATGCAAAGAAATATTGCTTTGAACTGCTAAACATCACATAATCACTATCCTTTATGCTTTTACAAAAACTCTTCATAAAGTAGCACCCTACTCAGTGCAAGCCAGAGTAATCAATGGATGCAGGAAGGTTTATGCATAAAATGGCTATCTAGTGCCTACCCATCACTAGTTTTTAGTTAGTGGCTTTCATCAGTGAGGAGCTAATAAGATAAAGGGTTGCTGCTGGAGGGTCGATCCTAAGTTAGTTTTTAGTTAGTGGCTTTCATCAGTGAGGAGCTAATAAGATAAAGGGTGGCTGCTGGAGGGTCGATCCTAAGTTAGTTTTTAGTTAGTGGCTTTCATCAGTGAGGAGCTAATAAGATAAAGGGTGGCTGCTGGAGGGTCGATCGTAAGTTTTAGGTGCAGTGCTTTCACATCCAAGGCCCCTCATTTATGAAAGCCACAAGCTAGAAACTAATCTGGGTATATTGGATGAATAGGCACTAGATAGGCATTTTATGGACAAACCTTCTTGCATCCATTGATTACTCTGGCTTGCACTGAGTGGTGCTACTGTATGGAGAGTTTTGCCTCTGTGGAATATTGTTTTGATTGGAAGAATGATGTTTCTTGGATTTGTAAAATTAGAAAAAAAAAATGAAGAGAAAATTTATTTAAATGATGAATGTGTACTTTACTATCAAAGCAGGAATACTGGAATCATAAATGAAATATGATTCATTATAAATAAAATGTGAAAGAGCAATATTGTGCTGATTAATGATTTATCAGTTAGAGTAGCATGCTTAGTTATTCAATTTAATGGAAGATATTCTCATTGTGATGAAGCTGAAAATTTTTATTTAGATTCACAGATCAAGCTAAATAACATTCAAAATCGCCATGGCAGATTTTATTGCTACAATTAGAAAATAATTTAAAAAGTTGAAAAGGCAGTAGATAAATGTGTATATAAAGGTAAAAATGAAAGAAATCATAAATTGCTTTAGTTGGGAAAACGATCTGTACAGAATGATTTTAAAAGGAAAAATTCAAAGCGGACATGAACAAGAAAGCATTTAAATGAAGGTATGTAGAGTTGAATTGTGGTTTGACTAGCAGGATATATTTCAAAAAACTTAACCCAGAAAGTGATCATCAGTTAGTAAGATATAAAATATGAGTTAATGCAAATATAGACAGTCAAAGGCTAGTAAATCAAAAGACAGTTTAATTGAACTTTCATGAACACTCCAGTGAATTTAACCTATTACAGCGTACTGACCTGGTGATTTTTTTTTAAATTAATGAATCAATATTTATTAGTTCATGATTTATTTAAATTATAATTTTTTTTCTTTTTTAGTCATAGAAGCATGAAGAAAAGTGAACAGTGCCATGGGACATTTGAGTCCCTTGTGCTATTTGCAATTTTTTATCAATATTTTTTCTTATATTTCAAATTGTCATCATCATCATCATTATTACTATTTATGCTATTAGTTATTTTATTATTTCGTATTTAATATTTATATAATACAATACGTTTTAACTATAACTTAGGAATAATTAGGTTGCCCATTTTTTTCATAAAAATAAAAGCCCTCCTTTTGTTTTCTCATGTAGCTAAACTTTGTTTATTAAATTGATTGTTTTGTTAATATTTAAACTTTGTTTTTAATGTTTTTTTATCCTCAATTCTACATACTGTTTGAATTATACAATGGTGGGTGATATCTGCGATTATTATAGTTTAAGGTTTTTTTATTTTTTATTAATTGGTGTATGATAATTAATTACCTACTTAGATAAGCTAGCAGAATGGGTAATAACGACTTGGATTCTAAGTGGAATGTATGATAGTCACGGCACTGTCATTTACATCATAGGTAGTGCCCAATTGGTATCATTAAATGTATACAAGTCATCAACGCAATGCTCCTGGAATGAGTGGTAGAGAAGCACTATAATAATTAAACTTTTCGGATATTTCTTTTTTTGAATTACAGAGGAATTATTTAATCTTTTCATCTTTCTTTCATGGGTCAAAGCATCGGCCGGGAAGCGATCCCGCAAACCCAGGACAACTGTTTATAAGGTAGCTGTGCTGACCACTCGACCACTAACGCTTGACTATCTTTTCATCTTTAATTTATAAATGCTAATGTTATTTACCCCATCTATAGAAATTTTTTGATGTTTCAAAGGGCAATGTTTGGTGAAAAAACGAATTAATGTTTTGCTAAACTTTTTCTGCCTCAAATTTTTAATATCATCATTAGCTTGGAAAATCAATGGAGATTCCAACAAACAAAGCTAAAAAAAATTCTATTAAATACACTCGCAATATTGAAAATGATCTTAAAGCTTGAATGCAAATTTACATGCGATTTAATTAAAGCCATCTTTATATCAACTTAATATTATTAATAACTGAAACACAGGCTTATTATATACCTGTGTCTATATATGTAATATATAGGGTATATGAACACAGACTTTCACACTACCCACCACTCTCCACGTCATCTCATAACACTGATACACTTGAACACATATATGTCGAAATTATTTATCTTTTCGACATATATGTGTTCAAGTGTATCAGTGTTATGAGATGGAATGGAGAGTGGTGGGTCGTGTGAAAGTCTGTGCTCATATACCCTATATATTAATATTATTAAACAAATTATATGATTACCCCATTTTTTTCTTTTTCTTTTTTTAAACAAATCTCAATTTGATTTCTACACAGTTAAAATTACAATGGCGTTTTTAATGCACTTTTTAAATAAATTTTCTTTGTTATAATTTAAGCCACATAATTGCTGAATGCAAAATTAAACTTATTATTTTGCATAAATATCACGTTATCAATGTATTTGTTTTTATCAGAACACTCTTATATATATACTGAGATGGTCAAAAACCATTATCTACATTTCGTTTTCTTAATTCTTTCGACACTTAAGTTAGAATTCAGCCTACATCGCGTGCTTTATTAGCAATATTTAATGGAGGGGAACATTTCAGATTTAAATGCTATTTCATTTTGATCCAAAACATATTTTCTTACTATTTTTTCATGTTTTATTTATTATTATTATTTTTTTTTTAATTAGTTAAAATTCTAACAATTGTCAAGCATTGGTGGTCGAGAGATCAGCGACAGCCGCTTTACAAGCAGTTGTCCCGGTTTAGCGGGTTCGCTTCCCGGCTGATGCTATGGCACATGAGTAAAAAAAATTATAACAATTGGACACTTTTTAAATCATTCTACACTTATATGACCGCATCCCCTCCCTCCGAGTATTTTTTTTTTTTTTAAAAAAACAACGGTATTTCTCGAATTATCAATTTTAATGGTGCCATTTTTAGGTTTACGGATAAAGTGATAAAAAAAAAACATTTTTAAATAGCAAAGTAAATACTTCTCTAACGGCCTCTCATAAAAGAACACTAAAGAAAGCAATTAATTATTTGGCGTTCAAATTGCTGGGTGGAGAGGGTTTGGTTATATATCATTATTTCTAAGAATAACTAGATATCCATTTTCGATCAATATTAGATAATTAGGTGGTTGGCGTATGGGGCAGCTAATTAGAAAAAAATAATCCTACATATAAAGAAGTCAGCTGCATTCAGCGGATTCAAACTCAAGTCATGGAATGGCAGGTTAATACATTACCTTTGCATTATGAGATCTTACAAATGATTTTCAAAATGCTCAGCTGACGTAAATACAAGTTATTTTCTAGGCTATCACATGCAAATCTATATATAGTCTGTAATAATAATAATAATAATAATCAAAATTAAAAGAACGGAACAGAACGTATGAAGTTAATTAAATGAGGAAAAAAGGTTAAACATTTAAGATAACATTAATAGTTATACAAATAAAGGTTTGTGAATATGGTGGAGTTAAGTTTTTAAAAATAGAAATATAATTTATTGAAATAAGACGGAGGAAAAAAAAGTACAATTGTACAACAAATCTTTATAGTTTGGGATATTGTATACTTTTTTGAATTATCAACTTTATGTAGCACTTGTTGTAAAGTTATATGTCTGTGCTTACTTTCACATACTAATATTACAAAATATTTTACTTTACGCAATAAATTTATAAATTATTGGTGATTATTTATTTTCAACATGTGTGTGATCAGGTGGTCAGCAATATAAGATGGCACTGAGAGTTGTGGGTCGTGTGAAAATCTGAATTCGAATCCCGCATATATTACATATATAAATGCAGGTATAAGCCTGTACAATGTATTAAACTTTAATACTCTAAATCATTTATTTAAAAACGATTAAATACTAAAAAGTGTTTTTGGGATAGATGTAAGTAAAATAATATTTGTTAAAACAGGCAAAACTCACTATACGTATGCCACACACAGCAAGCTAGAGTAATCAATGGATGCCAGAAAGGCTTCTTCTTGCTGTGTGTGGCATACGTATAGTGAGTTCTGCCTGTTTTAACAACAGTTATACACAAGCATAAGATATGGTGGTCATGTGATGTTTATTGGCTTAAAAAAATATTTAAAAGTAAAAAAGTATTTGTTTTATTTGTTTGTTTACAATCAAGATTTTTTTTTTAAATTTTCATTTTAAAGTGAAATATTCAAATTGATATACGCTCAGTAAAATACATTCGTTAATAATAAGCTTTCAGGCTAGAAAGACTTAGTCTGAAACTATAGTGGTTTTAAAATTAAAATCTTTTTAAATACTTTTCTCAATTGTATCTGAAATCGAATATTTTATTTATAAAATGGCAATAATTATGTATATTAATTAGCTAGATATTGGCGAGTGGCTAAATTAAAGTCTCTCTCTATAGTAGATTTCTGTCTTTGTCTTCCAAATATTAGCATTCCAACTACACCATAATAATGATTTAAATAAAGAACGTAATAAATATTATTATATACTATATTGTTAATCGTTTATTTGATTAATGAATTTGCTTTGCAGACTAAAAGATAAAAAACAAAATCATTTATTTCCTATTACAGGGGATTTGAACACAGACTTTCAAGCACCCTTCAGTTATCCACACTACCTCATACCACTGATACACATGGCCACACAATATAGAAAAGATAAATAATCACTAATATATATATATTTCATGCTGAACTAGCACTCATCAGTTTGTCCAGATCATTATCTCCCACATATATATATAATCAGTGCTCAGTTTATATTAAGATAGAAAATCTTCATATTTTAATGGACAGGCTTCAATCTACTCTGATCTCCAACTCTTCAGCCATCCATACCCCCATGCTGACGCCAATATTATTGTTATGCTCATGTTCACCTCAAGTCACTCTGACCCCTCATGTATAGGACCTTATCCATTTAAATACATAGAAGAGGGATGTGCAGGATTCAGGCTTAATGTGTAATATTTGAAATACAGGCATTCTTTATATACCTGGGGCTTAATTGTAAAGCTCCAGGTATATAAAGAATACCTGTATTTCAAATATTATTCATTATTAGTACATTTCAGTACAAATTTTATTAAAGCTGTATAATAGAAAATCCACATTATTACGTATTTGCTTATAGTACCAAAGAATGTGTGCTTGAAAAGTGTTTCTATACAAGGAAAAAATGAGATTATTGCTTACTGCCAATCTAATATATATAAAGAGCATGCTAATAGCTAATAACTCTAAACAAGCTTATTTTTTATGACAAATGCCACAAGAGAAAGCATTTGAAATCTTTATCTTGGATTATTCCCATTCCCAGTTCAGTTTCAAGCTATGTCTCTCTTCAGTGAGGAGCTAGGATATTAGATTCAGAATCCTAACCCAAGTTAAGCATTTATCTAATACTTAACTATTAAGATCTGAAAATTTCAAACATCTATAAGTCTTCAAATTCAGCTCTTCAACTGAAAAAGTTATATTAAAAAAATTATATTATAAAAGTTAAATAATAGATAAATGAATGCTTAGCTTGAGTTAGGATTCTGAATCATGTCCTATTTCCTCAATGAAGAGAGCCATAGCTCAAAACCAGTATGAGAGTGGGAACAATCCAAGATAAAGATTTCAAATGCTTCCTCTTGTGGTATTTATTATAAAAAAAGACTTGTTTAGAACTATTAGCATGCTCTTTATTTATTACATATTGATAATGCAAGCTATATAGATCATGTAATATATAGATTGTGGTCATTAATATATATATATATTAACTAAAACATTTTAGTTTATGATTAATATCTTATTTTATTTGTAATGATAAAATCTTATTTTATATCGAGCTAATAATAGAGAAAGCATATTATTTAAAGTAAATAAATTTTATTTATACAATAGAAACAAGAATTCGGCTTCTAAAATTAATTTAAAATGATAAATATTTTACAGAATTGCAATATATTTTTTTTTTGCAAATTTACTGATATAAATATATATTGATTGTCAAGCATTATTAGCCGAGAGGTCAGCGCAGCTGCCTTGCAAGCAAGCAATTGTTTGCAGATGGTTGTTATGGGTTTGCCTCCTGGCAGATGCTATGACGTATGAAAAAAAATATATATATTGATTGTCAAATGTTGGTGGCCTAGCGGTTAGCATAGCTGTTTTCCAAGCAGCTGGCCTGGGTTCACTTCCTAGGGTTCGCTTCCCAGTCAATGCTTTGACACATAATATATATATATATGTTGATTTATTTTCCATATTGCATACCTAAGAAAGAAATAGTATTAAAATTATACATGCTTAAAACTATAATTCAAAACTTTACTAAGAGGATTAAACCGTAAATTTAGATAAAATGATATTAAAATGACAGCAATTAATTCCACCTTATGAAGTTAAATTATTTGCCTTATTAGATGAGACTTTAACAAGGCAAAACTCTCTATTCAGTAGTGCCATCCTGTGCCAACCAGAGTAATAAATGGATGCCCTGTGTCAACCAGAGTAATCAATAGATACCAGAAGGCTTGTGCATAAAATCCCTATCTAGTGCCTACTCATCCAATATCCCCAGACTAATTTCTGGCTTGCGGCCTTCATCAGTGAGGAGCTTTGGATCAGAGAGCACTGTATCTAGATATTAGGATCTAATGCATAATCCTTCTGGCATCCATTGATTACTCTGGTTGGCACAGGGTGGCACTACTATATGGAGAGTTTTGCCTTGTTTATAAACAATTATGTGCTAGTATAAGATGAGACTTTGTTATTTGAGTAAGACTGGAAGTTCAGCCTAATTAAAATCACATCAGATTCCCAACCTGTATAACACCGGAGAAGCAAATGTAAATAAATTGTTTCATTGATATAATCTTCATGGGAAAAAATTATTGTTTCCATGATTATATATTATTAAAAAACATTCTGTAGTAATTAGTTTTTGTATATGTATACGCTGTAATGAATATTGAGCATAAGTTAATACAATCCACTACATTTAAGTATCAATCTATCTATTATATACTGAATTCTAATGTTAAGTTGAATAGAGATGTCAGCCAAAAACATTTATGATTTACTTCAGTTGTATTTGCTCATAAGTATTAAAACAGGCAAAATTCTCCATACAGTAGTGCCACCCTGTGTCAACCAGAATAATCAATGGATGCCAGAAGACTTGTGCATAAAATCCCTATCTAGTGCATACTCATCCAATATCCCCAGACTAGTTTCTGGCTTGTGGCCTTCATCAGTGAGGAGCCTTGGATCTGAGAGCATTGCACCTAGATCAGATATAAGCCAGCATAAGAAATGGTGATCATATGATGTTTATTGAGTCATAAGTATCAAATAAAAGAAATAATAAATGCCCATGCTCACAATTCCTATTGGACAATCCCAATTTAGGGTAAGCATCAAACCCTCAAGTGATCAACAAAATAACAGAACTAAGTTTATATAACAAATACAGGCAGAAAAAAACAAAAACAAATTTAGTTAGAAGTTGAATTTCAGGGAGAATTTCAAAGTTGTAAGGTAAAATGTCTCCCATTGCCACTAGAATAACAGCTAGTTAAGTGGACAACTATACTATAGCAATAACTCGTTAGAAAGTTGAAAAGACTAATTGTTCATGGATTTTGAAAGAACAACTATATCCATCATTACGATTTTAGTCAATGACTGACAGACTTACAATAGTATGCTGTTTGCCTAAAGGTTTGTGATGATGTTGTTTTATATATATATAAAATTAAGAGCATGCTATAACTCTAAACAAGCTTTTATTTTATTTTTTTATTTTTTATGATAAATGCTACTACAAGAGAAGGCATTCAAATCATCTTTATCTTAGATTGTCCCCATCCCTAGACCGATTTCGACCTATGGGTCTCTTCAGTGACAAAGTTGGGACACTAAATTCAAAAAACCAACTCAAGCTAAGCATTTATCTAAAATATATTTCTCAAGAAGAAGATCTAAACCTTTAGACATCTGCATGTCTTTAAATTCAGCTCTCCAACTGAAGAGACCCATAAGTCGAAACCGGTCTGGGGATGGGGACAATCTAAGATAAAGATGATTTGAATGCCTTCTCTTGTAGTAGCATTTATCATAAAAAATAAAAAATAAAAAAATAAAATAAAAGCTTGTTTAGAGTTATAGCATGCTCTTAAGTTTACATATCGGTAAATGCAAGCTATATATAAGTCATGTGACATCTGACTTTTTATTATTACTATTATTATTTTGCTGTTGGGGCTTTGGCTAAATTAAATGGCTAAGCCTATTAATATATGGAGTATCTGAATTAAGTTCAGGCCCATATAATTTTTTCAGTTGGAGAGCTGGCTTTAAAGACATGCAGATGTCTAAAGGTTTAGATCTTCTTCTTGAGAAATATATTTTAGATAAATGCTTAGCTTGAGTTGGTTTTTTGAATCTAGTGTCCCAACTTCTCACTGAAGAGACCCATAGGTCGAAACTGGTCTGGGGATGGGGACAATCTAAGATAAAGATGATTTGAATGCCTTCTCTTGTAGTAGCATTTATCATAAAAAATAAAAAATAAAAAAATTAAATAAAAGCTTGTTTACAGTTATAGCATGCTCTTAAATTTACATATCCGTAAATGCAAGCTATATATAAGTCATGTGACATCTGACTTTTTATTATTAATATATATATATTGGACTATTTCCATCATCTAATATAAGTATTGCATGTTTTTAGAAAAATTTAACTTTATTTAAATATTCCAAATACACTCTCCTGTTAGTAATAGCACAATGTTAGTATATGCACAATGTTTTGAGTGGGCTGCTCACATGACAATGGCAAACAATCTCATAAGTCAACCTAGTGTGACTATATATAATGTGTGGAAACCACTAATCAATTTGCTCTTAGAAAAAAGTGAAAAATCAGGAGGAACCTCATATGGGTCGACAAGTATATGGATTTTTTACTGATTGTTGCCTTTGAAAGGATGGCTTAGTTGGATAGAGTGTTACCTTAAAATTCAATACTCAAAGAATCTAAGGGTCCAGGTTCAATCCCCATGAAAGTACTGCCACTGGTCAGGCCAGCAGTTCATGAAGAAGAGGGAAGAATACCTTAAAATTCAACATTCAAATAATATAAGGGTCCACCTGAAGAAGAGGGGAGAATAATACCTCGGAAACGATGTGCATATATTAACAGTTGGATGTATTTAGAATATTTAAATAACGTTAATTTTTTCTAAAAAAAACATTCAATAGTCATATTAGATTATGGAAATAGTCTAACATATAAATTCAACATTAGTATGATATCTTGAAACATCATTTATATTTCTTTTATTCGTCTGGAAAATGTTCAACCACGCCAACACATAACTCGAGAAAATATATAGAATAAATGCTAAGAAGAAAAAAATTGTCAATATTTTATTAGGATTTTTAAATTATATAGGTAACATTATTTGAGAAATAATTCTAATTTTGAAGTTTATTTATGTCTGCCACGATGTAACTTCCCTTGATAGGATAATGATTTTAATGTTTTTTTGATATATGTATATAGATTAATTTAATCTTGCATTTTAGAAGAAAGTTAGTTTATTGTTATTTTAAAATAAAAAATAACAAACAACGACAGTCTTCTATTTTAAAAATAGCCCATTAATTTCAATATATATACAACAAAGCACATACAAAGTTCTTCTTTATAAAACTCGATTTATTATAATATGAACTATTGTAACTACAGTAATATATGTATTTATTGTTTTTTATATATTTTTTAATTATCCCTTGATAGAGACTATAAAATAATATAGATCGAAACATTGGAATATATTATTGTACGTTACAATAGTTCGCACTATAATAAATCAGGATTTATAAAGAAGAAATTTGTGTGTGGTTTGTTATATATATACTGGAGTATATTATTATATGATATAATAGTTCATATTATAATAAATTAAGATTTACAAAAAAGAAGTTTGTGTGGATTGTTATATATATATTATTTTAAATTCTAATTCATATGTCAAAGCATCGACCGGGAAGCGAACTCCGGGACAACTGCTTATAAGGCAGCTGTGCTAACCACTCGGCCAACAACGCTTGACATTTTAAATTCTTTTCACATGCATACTTATGCAAAGTGCATTATTATTTTAAAACTTTATAAAACAACTTTGCTTTTCTTTTTTAAAAAAAATTTTTTAAAAAGGAAAACTTTTAATTAAACTGTATAATAATCAATTAATTTTGTTCAAACTCGCAGAATTATTTATTTAACGATTATTAATATTATTTGAATGCCATAATTAGAATTTTGTGAACTGTTAATTTTATCTTTCGTTAAATATAAATGTGTTGTTAGTTTAGATTTTGTCTCGATGAATTTTTTATTTTATTATTAGTTTATTAAACTAGATTATTTGTCTTTTCAACATGTGTGTGATCAGGTGGGTCAGCAATATGAAATGGCATGGAAAGTTGAGGGTCGAGTGAAAGTTTGAGTTCGAATCCCTTATATATTACATTATATGTGCAGGTGTGTGCAAGCGTGTACCGTGTATTCCTCGCATATGTATGCAAACGGATTTATTCTCCGGTACATGAGGGGTCACAATGACTAACATCAACATGGGTAGGATGACAACTTTGGCACTAACGTGGGCTTTGAACGTTCCATTATCAGATTTTCAATGAAATGGATGGCCTAAGAGTTGTGGGTTGGAGTAGTTTGAAGCCTGACCATTAAAGTATGAAGATTGGCTATCTTAATATAAAGTGAGAACTGATTGTATATATGTGTGGAGATAGTAATCTGGACCAACTGATGATTGTTGTTTTAGCATGAAATATGATTATTTATCTTTTCAACATGTGTGTGATTAGGTGGGTCAGCAACATGAGATGGCATGAAAGTTAAGGGTCATGTGAAAGTCTGAGTTCGAATCCCTTATATAAAATGGATTACATAGATAAAGTTTATGTCTTTTACAAAAATTGTTTGGACATATCTCAAAATCACATAAGAAAAAATAGAGTAGATTGGTATTTGTAGTTATATTAATCAAGGAGCAATGAATACAATTATATACCATTAGTTGAACATATAGTCCCTATATCATATATAATTCAGAATTTCTTGATATACTGTGCAAATCAAGTAGTATCAATAAATGTAAATTGTTATCATTCAATTGCGGTAACCTAGCTATATAGTTGATATATCCTTCTCTTCATATTTCATAATGATTATTAAAATGTATAGCTTTGATATCTATATTTTAAATGGTAACTTCATCTTCACTATTTGCACCATTTACACTTAAATATAAATATAACTGTCATCTTCCTATCACATATCTATTCAGGTACATATAAATGGTGCACTAAGTTCTTGTTACCCATTAATTAATTGATAAAATTATCATCTAATCTGTAATCTAGGTTTTCAGCATTATCATCAATGAATACCTGCTCACTTCTTTTTATTTCATTACATTTGATTGTATAATGTGAGCCATGATCGCTGACAAATTTAGTCAAGAAAGAAATGATTTGATATTCTCTCATTTTATTCTGCTACAATATATATATATGTGTGTGCGTGTGCGTGTGTAATCTTATAATTGAATATGTATAAATACAGCAATTAGATATATGTAAAATATAACTTTAAAAATTTTATCCACTTAGGAGCGCTTTCGACTAACCTCATAGTCTTTGTCAACTAACACTTTGAAAGGCTAACCTTCCCACAATTCTGTGATCTTAAAGTTTGCTACCTATCTGTTAATTATGTCTTGTTTGTAAAGAAAAATAAATGAAGCTATGCTAATATACAAATACAAACAAGACTTAATTAACAGACAGGCATCAAACGTTTGAAAAAAATAACAACAAAAGGAGAATAAAGGAAGGTATGCTAATATATGAAAACAAACAAGACTTAATTAGCAGACAGGCAGCAAACACTAAGATCACAGAATTGTGTGAAGGTTAGCCTTTCAAAGTATTAATTGACAAAGACTATAAGGATAGTGGAAAGTGTTTCTAAGTGGATAAATTTTTAAAGCTATACTTTACATATATCTAATTACTGTATTTATAAATATTCAATTACAAGATTACATATATTAATTTGAAGAAATGCAGTCATCGAATTATAATAATATTACACACACACACACACACATATATATATAATTAAAATTACTCCAAATCCAAAACTCAACCAGACTAGCCAAGAAAAACAAAATCAAAAACACAAACAATGATTTCACTGCTACAAGCAGACTTCTCATGTGTAAAGAACTACAAAACAGCACCATAATTTATATTAAACATTACCCACAATTCCATTTACTTTTCATCCACCCTTAATATTATATATATATATAATTTGTTTATACTGAATATTTTTTTATATACGTAAGTAGAGGAATTTGAACTTAGGATTTTTCCATCTATATCCATTCTCCACTCCATCTCAAGTAACTGATACCTATGACCACATACATGTAAAAAAGATAAATGATTCACAATATACATATTTCATGTGGAGCCAGCGCTCATCAGTTGGATCAGATCATACTCTCCCACACATATATACAATCAGTGCTAGGTTTATATTAAGATAGCAATTCCTTGAACTTTACTAGACAGACTTCAATCTTTTCATCCTTCCAACTATTCAACTATCCCTTTCATTGAAGAACTGATGATGATTATGACTACAATATCAAATCCAGTAAGAACTTTGAGCATCCCAATGTCAGTTTTTCAATTAAATAAATGGTTGAATAGTTGGAAGGGTGAGAAGATTGAAGCCTGTCCAGTAAAGTTTAAGAAATTGCTATCTTAATATAAACCCAGCACTGATTGTATATATGTGAGGGAGATTATGATCTGGCCCAACTGATTAGTGCTGGTACTGTATGAAATACATATCTTGGTGATCATTTATTCTTTTTCCATGTATGTAGTCATGTGTATTGGTTGCGTGAAATGAAGGGGAGAATAAATGTAGACTGGAAAATCCTATGTTCAAATCCCTCTACTTACACACACACACGTATATAATTATCATAAGAAAAATATGTGAATAAATATTTACTAGAAGTTGGATACTTTTGGGGAAAATTTTTATTTTGAAGACTCTAGAATCTTTTTAGTATAGAATGCCATATCTATTTTAAGTGCTTGTTTATTATAATACCAGATAGATAGATCCTTTTCTACAATCATCATCCGCATTTTCCTAATTTTTTAAATAAACACTTGCAAAAATGTATTAATTAGATATAAAATAATTATATGATTTGTTTTTCAGCAAGTCATATGATGCTTGCGCACCAAAATCAGATTTAAGCACAACACATTAGATTTAACCACAACACATTTCTACTAAGGTGAACTTTTTTTTTCCTTGTTCAACTGTAAGTGAAATGAATAAACATTTATTGGGTTACTTTTTTAATGATCTCATATAGATTTTATACTTGAAGTTTAAATATAATATAGAGAAAGTTTATAAATATTATTTACTTTATTATAAAGAGTTTTTCAAATATTAAGTCGGATAAATAGATAGTAAGTTGATAAATCAAAGTTTATAAAATATATTTATTGCCTTTGAACTTTCTGTTAATGGTTTTTTTTTTTTTTAATTATTCTACACGAGGCTCCTCCTTTTAATTTTATACATTTTTATAGAGAAAATTAAATTCCATTCTTTGTTCTGCAATTTTTCAAAAATTAAAACCATGGCACCGCAGAAATATCTAGGATTATAATAAGGTATCGATGTGCTTACTTTTCTTTCCAATTTTTTCCTCTCAGTTCTAATAAACAAAAATGACTCTTTTCCAAAAGTTATTTTAGCGATTAATTTTAATTTTAAAACACATGATATAAATAATTTACTTCATTCTATCAATTGTTAATATAAAATAATTGTTTTAATTTTTCAAGCGATGCGATGCACTGTGGCTTCTCCTTTTTCAGAATCAAGAATCTCTCAGCCACTATGCCCGGAGAACCCTATTAGCCACCTTAACTCACCTTCCCTTTACATTCCTCACTCTATGTTTTTCCTATATTCTTCTCTATCCTGCTCCATCCCATTTCCACAACATAATCTTTGTCAATTCATGACTTTTATATGCCGCGTTCCTACATTTTAAAACCCCAGTGAAACTAAGTAATTTCTTTTTCTTTTCTCATCTAATTAATCTATAAAATAAGTTTTATTAATTATCCATTCCCACATGGCTAAGATAGAACAAAACAATATTATTAATATTATTTTGCATTTCTTTTTTTTTTTCATTCATAATAAAATTTGATATAATAGTTATGTTAAAAAAACTAAAAATATGTATTTTTTAATACACGTACGCAATGACAATAAACAAATTTAATAATATTTAAATATATACAGATAGATGAATGGATGGATGGATAGATGAATGAATAGCTAAATATTCAATAATTTGTTAAGAATGGGGGTGTAGTAATTCCAGAGTCTCGCTTGTGTTTGGATTTGACAGTTTCCTCAATACTCAACACAACATCGTTGAACTATTATAAAAATCAGTAAGACGCATATATTAAAAAGATAAAATTCTTTCTCTTTACTAAATTATCAGTAAAATTTTGCAATTTATTATTAACACCTTAAAACTATTAATTATATCTCATGTTAAGATTCAGTATAAAATAGTGATTTTGATATGGCATAATATATATTGAGGAGTGTGTTGAAAGTATAATTACAGATTTCATCAATCCAACTGTTAAACCTTCCATGAATTCAAATTGTCGTGTGCATTTTAATTTCTTTTCTTATTAAAGTTTTAAGATACTAAACAATTTTTTTTAAGCAGCCAATTAATAATCAATTTACCTAGCCATCCAATTATTGGTTGGTAAATGAGTATTCAGCTTCTTTTAGCAAGAAGATAAGAAAAATGCTGGAATCTCCATTATCAGGCAATTGATAATCTTGGTGAATAATGTCTTCTCTCCACTGTTTCTTTTTGGGTAATTATTGGATAAGATTTAGTTCTCAATAGTTATGTAAAGACTTTTAATGACGTAAAGACATCAATTGTTATAAGTCTAAATTTGAGATATTATATAAAACTATGTGAGGTAGTGACAAGAAATTGCTAATTCTTACCGGCATAATAAAATATTATCACTCGACTTATTAGTTACCTCCAATCTGCACAGAATTATACATACGTGCTCACACATATAGATTGTTAACATTTCCTCCTCTTTCAATAGTAATATTAGTAGTAGTAGCAAACGATATTGTTAATTATAATATATATTATAAAATTTGAAAAATAGCGGTCTATAAAAAAAAAAAACCTGATCATGTATACAATATATTCAATTAATGATTTCAGTATAAAACAAAGAGAGGAATTCATGGCAAATTTATTAACTTTCACAATTTGAAGGGGGGGACGGGACTAAATATCCTAAACAGTTAATACCCGGTAATAAATATCAGTAATATTTTAAATACTTCATTGAATAATCAATGTGATAGTTATTTATAATAATCCTTAACAAAATACCTATATTTAAGTTAATTAAATTCGGTAAAAAAAAAAGGATACGTCGCTTTACTTACCTGTACAATGATCCTATTCTTTATATATAACGTATTTTTTTTAAAAAAATTATAACAACACTATTGTAGTGCGTACTTTTAAAATTTCGTTGTTTTTTTTTTAAATTTATTTTTGAACATAGATATTTAGGGAGAGGGAGATTTTAAAATTAAACTTTGAATAAGTTGCGATTCTTTTCCCACGCTACTGCGTTACGGTAATAAGATTCGCAATAAATATTAATTTATCTTAGGAGAAAATCCTATTCCTAAACAATCTGATTTTCTAAATTCTGTTATTGGGTTGCTCTCGTTTCATTCAAGACTAATTATTTAACTAAGCATAATAGAAAAAAGAATGTTTAGTATGTACATATAAACATTTTTGGTTATTTTATGGGACAATTATCATCTTTATTCTTTGCAGAAATTGAGTACAATGACCATAAACATTGGCATAAGACGAGTTGAAGGCTTTTGCTAAACAATCTGGAGTTATCTTGAAAAACAAGTTTTTTAAAAACATTTGTCTTTTTTTTAGAATTAAAAAAATTAAAGAAAAACGGCTAAAGAAGTGACGGAGTAAAATTACTAAAAGGAACAAACAAAATCCAACTAAGAAATTAGTCTTGTTTAGCAAGAAAATAGAATGTGTTTGGTTAGACACCCAAAAACTTCCTTACTTGACATGTTTAAGTTTTTTTTTTTTAACAAAATAAAATAACTAAGCAAATTCACCTGCGGTCTCTCACCTGAGACCCATTTCGAAAAGACGTTTATTACGACTTTTTTTTTTTTACAATAAATAAGATTAATTATATTTAAATAATATAACAAAAATCATTAACATATATATATTGATTTCAATCACGTGTGCATTTCTTATGCTTTTACTATGTCTATAAATATATCCACCCCTCTGATTAATTTATTTTATGTACTCAGTTAATCTGAAATTTTATTTATGAATATTTCTTTCATGTTTCTTTAGAGCCTATTCAGTAAATTACGTATAATTTTTAACAAAGTTAAATAAAATGTTCATTTTTTTTATTTTTATGTGTCAAATGCGTTGACCGGGAAGCGAAATCAGGCCATCTGCTTGGAAGGCAGCTATGCTAACTACTAGGCCACCAACGCTTGACTAAAAATGTTCATATTTGCATTAATTCCGATGCAAAAATGAAAATTTCATTTATTATTTTTCAGAAAAAGAATAAAGGAAATGTTAATATCATGGATTCTGAATCCATAAGTGTATATCTTATTCATCCATGATTAATAGTGAACCAGATTACAATAATAATTATTATTTTTATCGTCAATGAACTGACATGCATTTTCCCAATTTAGGTTAACATATGACATTTACCTTCTAGCTAATAATAATTAAATAGTCATTTATTAACCAATAAATGACTAGTGAACCAGATTACAATAATAATTATTATTTTCATAGTCAACGAACTGTCATGCATTTTTCCAATTTAGATTAACCTATGACTTTTACCTTCTAGCTAATAATAACTAAATAGTCATTTACTAACCAATAAAAGATATCTAGCTAATTTGAGCTAAGGACCAGCTTCTTAAAAAAAGTTCTAAAGGTTCTTTGGGTACCAGATTACAGTAATATTTAATATTTTCATAGACAGTGGTCTGACGTGCATTTTATCAATTCAGATTAACCTATGACCTTTAGCTTCTAGCTAATAATAACTTGATACTTATTTACCAACCAATAAAGAATATCTTGCTAGGTTGAGCTAAGGACCAGCTTTTTTAAAAAAGTTGTAAAGGTTCCTTGGACACCAGATTACAATGATATTTATTATTTTCATAGTCAATGCACTGACATGCATTTTACCGATTCAGATTAACCTATGACCTTTAGCTTCTAGCTAATAATAACTTGATACTTATTTACCAACCAATAAAGGAGATCTAGCTTGGTCGAGCTAAGAACCAGCTTAAAAAAAGTTCTAAAGGTTCCTTAGTCTATATTTGAATTGCAAATAGGAATTTAATGAATAATTTTTTAAGAAAAACGTCCATGAAGCCAAAAAAAGCAAAATTATTTATATTGAACAAGATAATTTTAATCTTAAGTAGTATTTGGCTTAATTTCTACTTGAGCACTGAAGTTCACTTTATATATCTCTGGTTCTGACTTTTTGGGTGTAAGAATTTTAAGATCAGATTAAAATAAAAAACTGGGGCATTAAATAGTTTTTTTAAATGGATCTAATAATTTTATAACACTTGCTACACTATTTGCTTTGCATATTGTTATAAATCTGGTTGATTTTATTGGTGAATTAAAATAATAATTTTATGCCTTGTACAGATTAATGCAGCTATAAAGGGATGAAGGTGAGAATAAAGATTAATGAGTATAAGAGCTAAAGATTTTTGGAATCACTCTCATCCAAGTAAAAATTTAAAAAGCTTCTTTGGTTAATTAAATGAAGATGCTGTGCGTAATCTTACAGTTTTATCATTTTGTTTAAAACGGTGCCGGTGTGGGGGTTTGTTTACCTTCTATATAATTAATATATGCTTCTCTAAAATTTATTTTCATAAGAGCTCTTCTATTTCAAAATTTGGACAATAAGCATTGGAAAACACCATTTCCGGTGCATATTTTACCAAATTTAGTGATTATTAATTTTAAAGATGGAGTGGAGAGTGGTGGGTCATGTGAAAGTCTGTGCTCATACCCTAATATTACATACATAATTGTATATACTTTTTAAACTACTGCTTAATATTGCTTAGAATAAAGAGAAATAATTATTCCATTCACTTGGAATGTATCTCAAGCCAATAATAGCAATAAAAGCACAACAAATAATATAAAATTTAGTTTATATAACAAGGTATTTATTTATATAGCACTATGTTAATAAATTGTAATTGTAAATTAGCGATCAGGCTAGTGCACGTGCGTTTTACAGATTTCAGACTATAGATAAGTGAATATTCTCATTCTCCAACACAAAATAAAGTCTTTATGAAAAGATAGAATGAATCCATCTATTTTTTCAAATCAAATGTTTAAGTATGGACCAATCTTAAGTGTTTGGAGATGAGAGCTTATAGTTTAAAATCTGTAAAGTGCATGTGCATTAGCCTGATTGCTAATTTACAATTACAATTTATTAACATAGCACTACATAAATAAATACCTTATTATATATATATGTTTAACTTCAACTAAGAATACATAAATAAATACCTTATTATATATATATGTTTAACTTCAACTAAGAATGACATATAGTAAATTTTAAATAATTTTGCAAGCTCATTCATTCAAGCATAATAAAGTAATTTAAAGTGACTGCTTAATATCTTCATGCTCTCCTCTCCTAACACTTAAGATTAGCCTATACTTAAACGTTTGGATTGAAAAGATAGATTCATTCTATCTTTTCATAAAAACTTTATCTTGTGTTTGAGATTGAGAGTATTTATTTCAGTATAGTTTAAAATCTGTAAAGCATGTATGCATTAGCCTGATCGCCAATTTACAATTAAAATTTAGTTCAATAAATTAATAAGTGACTTTTATTAATTTGTTCAAATTAGCTATCAGTTTTAATGTTTTGATATGCAACCATTTTTAATTAAGCCACACATAGAAATTAAATGTTATATTTATAATAAATTTATTTATTGACATCCTCTTCAAAACTATGTTTACATCTGTTGTTGACTTTGATTTGTTTTTTTCTTGTGTCTAAGCATTGGCCAGGAAGTGAACCCGCAAACCTGGGACAACTATTTGAAAGGTGACTGTGCTGACCACTCGACCACCAATGCTTGACAAGAATAATAATATATATATTTTAAACAAAACTTTTATAATTTTATTCAAATTTAAATTTTGCTTCATTATTTGCCTGAAGATTTATGATGATGGTATATTAGATGTGATGATGTGTTGGACTATTTCCATCATCTATCATTAAATGTTGAATGTCTAGGAAATTTTAAACTTTATTTAAACTTTTCAAATATAAACAACTGTTTAATTAATAGCACACAAATAGACAACATGAGTTAATAGATTACACAGCATTTCAAGTAGCATTATTCTCCATTCTTCTTCGGATGTTGCAACCTGACCAATGGCAATATTAACATAGGAGTTCAATTTACACTTTTAGATTCTTGAATATCAAATTTAAAACCAATGCTCTAATGCTTTGAGCTTTCTGTCAAAGGCAACAGTCAGTAGAAATTTCATATACTTATCTATAAGGGTTGTTTCAAGTTCTGATATTTATCTGAGGGTTGATTCAAATTCTGATACTTATCTATGAGGATTGGTTCAAATTCTGATACTTATTTATGAGGATTGGTTCAAATTCTGATATTTATCTATGAGGATTGGTTCAAATTCCGATAATTATCTATGAGGGTTGGTTCAAATTCTGATACTTATTTATGAGGATTGGTTCAAATTCTGATACTTATCTATGAGGATTGGTTCAAATTCTGATACTTATTTATGATGATTGGTTCAAATTCTGATACTTATCTATGAGGATTGGTTCAAATTCTGATACTTATCTATGAGGATTGGTTCAAATTCTGATACTTATTTATGATGATTGGTTCAAATTCTGATACTTATCTATGAGGATTGGTTCAAATTCTGATACTTATCTATGAGGATTGGTTCAAATTCTGATACTTATTTATGAGGATTGGTTCAAATTCTGATACTTATCTATGAGGGTTGGTTCAAATTCTGATACTTATTTATGAGGGTTGGTTCAAATTCTGATACTTATCTATGAGGATTGGTTCAAATTCTGATACTTATCTATGAGGATTGGTTCAAATTCTGATACTTATCTATGAGGGTTGGTTCCAATTCTGATACTTATTTATGAAAATTGGTTCCAATTCTGATACTTATCTATGAGGATTGGTTCAATTTCTGATACTTATCTATGAGGATTGGTTCAAATTCTGATATTTATCTATGAGGGTTGTTTCAAATTCTGATACGTATCTATGAAGATTGATTTAAAGTCTGATACTTATCTATGAGAGTTGGTTCAAATTCTGATACTTATCTATGAGGATTGGTTCAAATTCTGATATGTATCTATGAGAGTTGGTTCAAATTCTGATACGAATGTATGAGGGATGGTTAAAATTCTGATACTTATCATTGAGAGTTGGTTCAAATTCTGATACTTATCTATGAGGGTTGGTTCAAATTCCAATTTCTTCAATTTTTTTTAGTCCTATTTTCTAAGAACAAAGTTAATTTAGGGGTTCCAGACATTATGTATCGCCCACTGGTGACTTATAAGATTCTTTGCCATTGTCATATGTGCAGCTCTTTGAATTTTCTTCTTTGCACTTTTTCCTCTCTATCCAATATGTATGTATTTTCCCAATTAAACATATGTTTATAAGTACATACATGGTCTGCTGCTGTTCTCTTTTCTAATCATCAGTTTAGGTTCTTTCAATTGCCAGACAACAGTTAAAACCATCAATAGTGGGTTGTAACTATATGAAGCATTGTAAAAGTAATAAAGAAAGTAAATGATATTAATATTATATGGATTTGACAATGCAATAAGAAAGTCAAAGAGTATGCATTAGCTAGATATTTATTTTTGAAATGAAAAGATTGGCAGCCCTTTCATTTTATATTTGAATTCTTTTAGAAGTTCTTTATATATTTGTATGTGTTTACTTCAAATGTCATACCTTCAAAACAGATGCAATAACCCTCTACAATGGCCCTATGACTTTTGGTAAAAATAATATAATATATTCAACATAATGTCAAGTTCACTGCTAGTTAAATGGATTGTTTATTTCTGAAATAATTTAAAATTGCAGAGCATGTTCTTAATTTGTATATTATTTAAAGAGGCAATGCCATTCAATAGCATTTTTAGTATTCTAACTTTCCTGGATTAACAATTTTGCTGAATTGAAAAGCATGTTGTAATAATTCAACAATGCATCCTGTCACCTCATTATAAACCTATTTTGGAAACCCACACATTGTGGGAAGCTTAAACCCCTTGTATTCACAACAAAAAAATTTCCATTTTTTCCATGATTTCACTTTTTTTTTTAAAGATGGTTTTCTTTGCCTTTTTTATTTTATGAACATTATGATTTTTGTGAGATATTGTGAAAACTTTCTTTTTTTATAGAGAATTCAACTTTATATACTGTGTTGCAGTCAGTATTTTAGGTAGAGTTAGAAATGATAAATGTTTAAATGAATTGTTAAATAAGGAATAGATTACATTTTTCTATGAACTAATATCAATATTTTTTTTTCCTGGATTTTAATCATAAGTATTATGCAAATGGTTACTTACTTTTAAAATAACCATGACTTTCTAATATAAATTGATCACATAACAAAATATGGCTCATCCCAAAACTTTCTTTGAAGATGGTATCTTTTCCCCTTGAATATTAGGACATATCCTGAAATACTTTTTCTTATCTGTTTATTCAAACCAGCCTTCACTATATCATTGCATTGAATAAACAAAGTAATTATTCTTTTAATTTTCGATAGTGATTCATGTATGCACATTTTCTTGAAGTAAAAAGAAGAAATTATTTTACCATATTTCAAAAATAAACATCAGTGACTTATAATTTTCCAATTATATCAGCGATTTACAATTACTTCCAATGGAAAAAGTACAATTACAAAAAATCAAGTCAGATGTCACATGATCTAATTTAATAAGTGTGTATTTACAAATGTTATATATAGAGCTCGCAAATTAAGCTCTTAACAAGTTTTGAGAATAATCCCCAACCCCAGACTGGTTTCTGCTACTGCCAGCATCAGTGAGGTGCTAGGATAGTCAAACATTAGGTTAAAAATACCAGGATAAGTCCAGAACTTTATCTAATGTATAACTATTAAATAGAAAAGCTGAAATTTTCAGACATCCATGTGTCTTCCAATCCAATTATCCACTTAAATAGCCATATGGGACTAAACTCACTGATGATACCAGTAGCAGAAACTGGTGTGGGGTTGGGGATATTTTCAAAGCTTGTTAAGAGCTTATTTTGTGAGTTCTATATATAACATTTGTAAGTACAAGCTTATTAAATTAGGTCATTTGACATCTGATTTGATTTTTTTTGTAATTTTATTTTTTGCTATTAAAGCTTTGGCAATTTTATATTGCTAAAGCTATTAATATATGGTATATCCGAACTTAGTTCAGTCTCATATGGCTATTTAACTTAGATAGCTGGATTGTCTGAAAATTTCAGATTTTCTGCTTAATAGTTATACATTAGATAAAGTGCTAGGCTTGTACTGGTATTTTTAATCTAATGCTTGAATATCCTAGCACCTTACTGAAGAAGCCAGTAGCAGAAACCGGTCTGGGATTGGGGATATTCTCAAAGCTTGTTAAGAGTTTATTTTGTGAGCTCTCTCTCTCTATATATATATATAACAATGGACAAAGTCTACAATTTATTGTTGAAGTTGTGAGACAGCATTCCATAAGTCAATTTATCCATTTTTCCACTAACAGTTAACTGCAATAAATGAGATTTCTTGAAATAAAGAATTAATTAATTAATCAATGATGATTTCTGTTTGATTTGTTGTTATTCGTCCTTTTCTTAAACCAATGAGAAGAATTCAGTTTTAACCAGCAAAGGCACATAGCTGTTTAACCTAGTCGATCATCATGTAGGTGGCAAATAAAATTGCTATTTAAAAGTTTTGAATCTGCTTAAATACTGAATGCAATAAAAATTTGTGAAGATTGTCTGCTTTTTCCAAACTTCAGTTTTTATATCTGTTTGATCAGCTGATGTTTAATTCAATATATTTTCTATTAGGCATTGGGGTTTCTTCGTTTTTCTGACAAAACATGGAAGAGGTCATCAAGGTTATTGCCGGGCAAAATAATAGAAGCTAAGATTTTTGAATCAGTATGATAAAACTTTATGAATAACATTTAAAAATGAAGAAGAAAATAATAGTTTCAATTTTTCTCAAATGCTTTACTTTTATTTTCGAGTTTTAAAATAATTTTACAAGCATTTATTTAAAATAAATAAATCATAAACTTTAATAATTCTCAGATATTTATTTCAATTAAATTTAAATTGACCTTTTAATAAATAATATTGTTTAATAAATATTCTAGCAAACTAAGCCAATCTTTGCTAAATCTAAATCTAAACACGTAAGCTTTTGCACGCACATGCGCATAAAATATAAAATGTCAGAACTGTGTGTTCTATACTTAAATTAAAAAAACGTCATCTGAAATACAATTGCTTTACTTAACAATATTTTAAGATTGTAATGTTGTATAATTCCATTCTACATTTCTATATTAATACTTATAATATGATTAAATGTATATAGGTGAAGTTAATAATTTTTTTACAAATAACGTAAAGCTTAGAACGCTTTCTGAGTATATTTACTCCATATTCATGGCCATTATTATGTGTTGAGCACCTCTATTTATTTATACAATGTGATAGCTTTGTTTTGTAATAAGAATAATGTCCAAAATATAAGCATATATATTTTAATACAAACATCAATTACATAACCTGCTTCGGAAACCATTCAAAAATGCTTTATAAACATATTTTCTCTTAAGCATTACTATGAGAGTATTATAACTTTATCTTTCTTATTGCATTGCCAAATCCATATAATATTAATATCATTTATATTCTTCATTACTTTTTACAATGCTTTTTATAATCTACTATGATGGTTTCGATTGCCACAACAATCTTCTTCAGAACTTCTACTTATTAAGCATCACATGATCACATTTCAAGCCTTCTGGCATCCATTGATTACTCTGTTTAGCACAGGTGGCAATACTGTATAGAGAGTTTTGCTCTGTTTATCAACTTCTACTTATATTTATAGTTCTGAAGAATATTGCTGGAGCAATCAAAACTGTCATAGTGGGTTGTAAAAAGCATTGTAAAAAGTAATAAAGAACATAAATGATTAAAAAATAAAACATAAGTAGAAGTTCTGAAGAAGATTGCTGGGGCAATCAAAACTGTCATAGTGCATTGTAAAAAGCATTGTAAAAAGTAATAAAGAACATAAATGATATTATATTAGTATGAGAGATCTGTTTTTACTTGATATTAATCTTATTCTATGCTTAAATTTATAATAGACCATTTACAGAAACATTCATGAGATTACAATGTATAATGTTAAACCCAATCTCATTTTGTAAATAGAATAACCTATAAACAATACTCTAACAACAGTAACTCCTACTGACTTATAGGATATGGTTCATCAAGATGAGATACTATTTCTGATACAGTCTCTTCTAACAGTGTTTAATCACTTCAGTTACTGTAGGACCCAGTCATTATGGGCCTCTCTGTCATCAGTTATATCCCTATATTAAGATTCTCAGTGAAATGGTGTGTTTGTCCATCCACACTTCCATCATTTAACTACATGCATAATAATTCTAACCCTAATATTATTTTTTTAGCACAAAACTTTGAAAATAAAATAAAAACCACTGACAGAAATATTTTGGTAGACAGAGAATCTCTAATTGTGATCTTCAATCAAATCAGTTCAATAACTAATGATTTGGATTGGAACTGGATTTGGAAAAAAAGACTTTCAGCCTGACAAAGACTGCATGTTTAGATAGTGTGTTTAAGAATTCCTCTATTTATTTACGAAAGCAAAATAGACTTTATAAAGGTGATCTAAACATACTTTTGTCTTGCAAAATCTGACCAAGTTGTTGTATTAGGATAATTATTCATTAAAAGGATAGAAATAGTTGTAATGTCATTAGTAGGAGTAAAGCAACAGGCTATGGGAGCACTAATGTTTTTTCTGAAGATAGATACATGGAATGTGTGAACTTAAATTGGCACAAACTCTTCTAGACCAATCAGAGTACAGTATTTGTAGCTAATTAGTTGTTAAAAGTCAAGATTGGTATGGCTGCTTCTAGCAAAATGTGCCTTCCAGGAAAAGAAAGCTTAATAAAAATGGTATTTTGAAAGAAAAATAAATCAGGGAAAGGAAACATCATAGTTTGGATTCCATATATCTTCTCCTCATCTCCTCTTATCTCCTCTCACCTTCACATGATCTCTTTCTCATTCTCATTTTTTTATTTTTTATTAAAGGGGGATGGAGGTGGTTTGGTGTTGGTGGTAGCATTTAGCTCTACTGGGTTCGGTCCCATGCTCCTAAATCCTCACGGGCGCAAGCCAGAAAGTAGACTCTGGGGGTGTTGGATTGGGTGGGGGGATTTATGGATAAGATTTTCTCACACTCCTTTTTTCCTTTGTTTAGTATTTTTTGTTTTACGGTGGGGGGGACAGTGTTGTGTGGAGTTTTTTTTTTTTTTTTCTCCTCATATACACTTTAATGCAATCTTTTTTATAATTCTTTCTTTATTCTGCATTAAAGTGTATATAAGGAGATGATAAAAAAATTTTAATATTGTGTTGGATTTGCTGTAAAATCTATTTTAGTATTTTCTTGTTTTAAAACTTATCAATGCATGATTGAAAGACTTATTGTGCTAGAATTTATTTGACACAGTAACTACTATGTTCATTTTATCAGTATATAGGCTCCAATATTAGGTTCAGGAAAGTTTTTATTTTTGCTGGATAGTGTTTTAAAATCAATATCATTAAAATATCAAATTTTCATTCTTAGAAATTTTGATGCATATCATTGGTGCAAAAAATAAATTTTGGTCAAAAGTTACAGGAAATAATGATATTGCTATAGTAGATTCAAATGGACTGTTTTTATTGGAATTTATGTGCAACATGGATTTATTAATACAAATATATAATACTGGCAATGCAGTTTGTAGTCATAATCCAATAGTTTATGCCAGGGAAAAATTCTCTATACAATACTGGCACTCAGTGCAAGCCAGAGTAATCAATGGATACAGGAAGGTTTCTGTATAAAATCCCTACCTAATGTCTACTCTTCCAATATCCCCAGACTGGTCTCTAGCTTTAAGGAGTCTTGAATCTAAGAGCAATGCATCTAAATCTTAGGATCTAATGCAAACCTTCCGGAATCCACCTTTTAACTTATTAGCTAACTATACCTTATTAGCTAACTATATTATTAGCATCCATTGACTACTCTGGCTTGTATCGAGTGGTACTGCTGTATGGAGAGTTTTGCCTTCATGTAAACAGCTTGTGTAAGCATAAAGAATGGTAATTGTGATGTTTAATGGTTCAATAGTTTATATTATATAAGCATTTAAAAATTGTAATATCCGCACTTACAACTGTGCCAATGTTATATCTGCAAGTCATACAGTGCAGTCAGCCAATAACGTTATACAATTCCCACACTGTTCTTTTCCAACAAAGCTCTCTAACGAATTGGTCTGCCACGAAGCTCTCCAAACGAATTGGTCTGCAACGAAGCTCTCCAACGAAGCTCAGCCACGGATGCTCTCCAATGAATGGTCTGCACCGACTGCTCTCCAATGAATGGTCTGCAAGCGGATGCTCTCCAAATGCATGGTCTGCAACTTGCTACTGCGTGACTGCTCTCTACTACTCTCTATATTACACTCTCTCCAATATTACTGCTAATAACTGCCTTCCTCTGCGTAGTTATTACACCATCTTTTATTGCTTGCTGATAACTGTAGCAATTAATCCTTGTCCAATCAGGTAACATCTTTTATCCAGAAATATTTGCAATAAGCAAATATCTCTTGGAATTATCGTCCACCATTATGTTACTTAACTTCCTCCGTTATCAGCACGCAATCTACAACAACCACTCAATCAAATTCTAGTTTTTTTGGAGTGCACAAACATGTCTGCCATTTTTACAAACACTACAACACCTCCCTCCACTCCAGAAAAACCCTTGTTGCAATTCCTTGATGTTTTCTTTTTCTATTCCTACTTGGCCGAAACATATTTCCTGTTATTTCCAAACTTACAGCGTCGTTATATCACATAGACCTATTGGGATTGACATTTTCACCCGGTTTCTCTGTCTACAGCTAAACTTGTAGTTCAACGTATTCACTACTCCCAGGTTCCAAATGCGACTGTGCCATTGTAATATCCACACTTACAACTGTGCCAATGTTATATCTGCAAGTCATACAGTGCGGTCAGCCATAACGTTATATAATTCCCACGCTGTTCTTTTCCAACGAAGCTCTCCAACGAATTGGTCTGCCACGAAGCTCTCCAACGAATTGGTCTGCAACGAAGCTCAGCCATGGATGCTCTCCAACAAATGGTCTGCATGACTGCTCTCCAATGAATGGTCTGCAAGCGGATGCTCTCCAAACGCATGATCTGCAACTTGCTACTGCGTGACTGCTCTCTACTACTCTCTATATTACACTCTCTCCAATATTACTGCTAATAACTGCCTTCCTCTGCGTAGCTGTTACACCGTCTTTTATTGCTTGCTGATAACTGTAGCAATTAATCCTTGTCCAATCAGGTAACATCTTTTATCCAGAAATATTTGCAATAAGCAAATATCTCTTGGAATTATCATCCGCCATTATGTTACTTAACTTCCTCCGTTATCAGCGCGCGATCTACAACAACCACTCGAGCAAATTCTAGTTTTTCTGGAGTGCACAAACATGTCTGCCATTTTTACAAACACTACAAAAATGAAGATTTTTGGACAAATCATAGACTTGTACACCCTGTTCTGAGTTAAAGCAATAAGAATAGATCTTGAGAAACATTTACTTTTCTTTTAAAGAAATATTTTTCTTTTATAATGGCTGATTTTCACTTTGTTCTGTTTTGTTTTTATGATTTGTTTCTTTGTAAGTCTTTTCTTTTAAACTGAACAGTATTTTTTTTTATTAGTTTATTGCAGAATATTATAAGTGTATCACATCTCAGCAGCTTCGGGTAGAGATGTGTAATAGAACCAGCTATCCTGAACCTAAGGTTTTATCTTCTTGTCACTTTTTGCTTTGAACTAATGATAAAAATGATGCTTTCTGAAGTCTGTGTTATCAGAAAAATTTAACACTTTACCAACTACAATAAAACTTTTCAGTTGATTTATTTTATTCTCTATAATTTATTGAATGCAAAATCAATATGTTATATATTGTTCAAAAGAAACAAGTATAAAATATAAGCTAATACATGTGTAAAAAAAAATGACAATCAAGCAAGATGAATATGTTATATACATTAATGAATACTTTTCACTCTAAATTCCAACAACTATTAAAACCTAAAATTACCACGTCGGACCTTCAGGATCATTATAATGCAAATACTTGAAGTTCCTTCAAGATGAGCATTATGGGTGCAGCTAAATCTATTATTAGAATCATTAAAAGGAAGAATTGCGACTTGTTTTGTCATAATTTTATTACTGATTTCACTGAAAGAAAACTGGCATTTCTTGATTGATTAGAACAATAAATTATATGTAGAATTTATAAACATTATAGAGATTTAAAAACAAAAGTTTAAAGACTGGTAAGGGTTAGAAATGATTGTTGGATTAAAACTGCCATAAGAAATATAGCATTCATAAATCACGATTACTCTAGATTTTTTTTTTTTGATTCGATGAAAATAACATATGGACTTTAAAAAGCAATATCACAATCCTATTAAATCTGAAAATGACACTTTTTTATTTTGTGACAAGGATATTTTGAGAAACTGGAAAGGATTTTAATTATTTATTGAATAGTGACCCAAAAATTGAGTGGCCATACTCAATTGCCAGAGGATACATATATTTACCCACCTTGTCAATATATAACCTCACACAGAACTACAACTGATTAACAAATAGTTAATCACTGCATTCAATATTTGTTGCATAAAATTAAGTCTGTAACTTAGGGCACACAAATCACCTTGCCTGAATGTTTATCAATGGTGCTTTGATACAATATGTATTTCATGCTATAACTTAGAGATCCTTTAGGCATATTTAATAGCTATATAGATAATATATATATATATTTTATAAAGAGCTCACAAATAAGCTCTTAACAAACTTTACAGAATATCCTCAACTCCAGACCGGTTTCTGCTACTGGCTTCATCAGTGAGGTGCCAGGATATTCAAGCATTAGATTAAAAATACTAGGACAAACCTTAGCACTTTATCTAATGGATAACTATTAAGTAGAAAATCTGAAATGTTCAGACATATGTCTTCCAATCCAGCTATCTAACTTAAATAGCCATATGGAACTGAACTAAGTTCAGATACACCATATATTAATATGAAAATTTAAACAAATACTTTGAAATGTGTGAAGTATAAGGCTCTCAAGTATTTACTGATAAACAATTATATCACATAAACTAAAGTTTTTCAAAGTATATAAGATAATGATAATAATGTTGTAATTACTTATTGAGTACCCATGCAGTATGTAATTATATAGAGAAAGGCTTTAACTTTTTCCATAGATGCTTTAAACATTCATAATAGCCAAACAATATAATTTTTTGACTATAGTGGGAACTCTCAAACCATCACACAATATAGGAACTTTATAAAGATATGATGGCCATTCTTATCTTTATAAAGTCCCTATCTTGCATTGAGGTTTGAGAGTTCCTTCTAAAGTCAAAAAACTACATCATTTGGCTATTATAACTGTTTAAAGCACTTGTGAAAAAGTAATGATAGAAATGAAATGTTTTGATTTTTTTTTTTTGTAAATGTAAGTATTCATAATGAGCACATATTGCTTGGCTTCTCAAGACTTAAAAAATACTAACAGATGTAACCAAGAAGTTGTCAAGGGGTAGAGTTGTTATAGCTGCTTTAATAAAAGTTTATGCTCTGTGTGATTTAATGCAGTGGTAGAGAGGCAGACAAAGTTCAAAGTCCATGAATCATGACACAGGTTTGTGACCCCTAGAGCTCTAATTTTTTATGAAGTTTAATCAAACAGGTAGATAGCTATTTTTTTTAAAAAAGGGAATATTTAATAAAAAAAAAGGGAATATTTAATAAAATTAAACTTCATGGCATTAAATTCATAAAACAAGTCTAACTTGATATCTTTTGCTATTGGAATTTCTAGATATATTCGAAAGCGATTTGTGCGGTGGCACCTGTGTCTATTTGATCAATGCATTTATCCAAGGAAAAGCCAAATTATTGCTATGATCTGTCCAATTATTTTGTGCACAGGTATATCCTAAATGTTGGACACATGAATAAGACTTAAATGCAAACAGATACTTAGAAGTATAAATAATTTATTATATTACAAGGAAATATTAATGGATAGTTGATACACACACCATGCACAAGCAATAATCAATAAATACATATATTAAATGCAAAATAATTAAAGAGGATTTGAACCCAGAATTTCAAGCTTTCTACAGTCATCCACTCTATCCAACATAACTGATACACATGCTCACATATATGTGTATTGGTTGTATTGGATAGAGTGAATGACTGTAGAGAGCTTGACAGTCTGAAATCAAATTCCACTTAATTACATCTAGATTAAGTATATAATTATACTTATATTTTAACATTAAATGTAGAATAATTTAGGATATAAAAAGGTTATTAGCCTCGAGGAATTTATGATATATCATCATTATTACCAAATAATACATACAACACTGATAGTTACAGTTTCTAGTAGCCCTTAGTTATATGTAAATTATAATAAAACCAGGATGGCTGCAAGAATCCTGGGCCCACAGTGGTACTACACAGTACTTTATTGAAACTAGAGAATTTATGAAGAAAAGAAGGAATATGAAAATATTCAAAAATGATGCATTAAAAAAGATTGAATATCTTAATTTTGTAAAATGGTGTGGAAAAGAGTTGAAAATGATATAAGAAAGTATAACTGTGAACTAGCAAGGAAAGCTGTAGAAGAGAATAAAAGTCTCAAGAGTGTAAAACAACATTTTGGTATTGGTAGGAAATTTATATCTGCAATAAGAAAAAAAGATGGAATTATTACTAAAAAGAGCGCTGACATCATGAAATGGGTAAAAGATTTCTATCAAGAATTATATAGTAATAAAGAACAAGTACCTCCTATATCTACTGTATCTTCCAAATTGGGCAGAATCTTAAATGAAGAAGTGAGACATGCAATTAAATTTATGAAGAAAGGAAAGGCTCAAGGTAATGATGGAATTATAATTGATATATTAAAAGAAGTAGGTGAAGAAATAGAATTTTTTTAGCAAAGTTATATACCAAACATCTAAATGATAAAGGTGTACCAGATAATTGGAAGAATGCATTATTAATATTAATATTTAAAAAAGGTGATAAAGAAGATATTAAAAATTACAGACCTATCAGCCTTTTATCACTTTTATACAAAATTTTTACCATGATAATTACAACTTGTCTACAAAGAACATTGGATTTCCACCAACCAAGAGAACAAACTAGATTTAAAAGTTGTTTTAGTACAGTAGATCATATTCAGGTATTGAGAGAAGTTATAGAAAGAACAAATGAATATGAGTTGCCATTATGCTTAGGATTTGTAGATTATGAAAAGGCATTTGATTCTATAAACATTTCTTCAGTGATTAAAGCATTGGATCATCAAAGTATAGATCCAGGATATTGTCATATTTTAAAGAATATTTATAAAAATGCAACAGCAACAATTAGATTACATAATGATACTAGGAAAGTCAACATTGAGAAGGGTGTAAGACAGGGTGACTCCATATCTCCAAAACTTTTTACAGCAGTGCTGCAAGAAGTATTTTGTGGATTAAAATGGGAAGCTAAAGGAGTGAAAGTAAATGGAGATTATTTAAGTCATTTATATTTTGCAGATGATGTAGTTGTTTTTGCAAATAATGCTTTAGAGCTTCAGGAAATGTTGCAGGAGTTATCAAATGAAAGTAGGAAAGTAGGACTAAAGATAAATGTTAAAAAGACTAAAGTAATGTTTAATGGATTTTCTCAAAATATGAAAACAAAGATTGATTACGATGAGTTAGAAAAAATTAACAGCTACAAATACCTTGGTCAGATTATTAATACAGATGGAAACATAATGTACGAAATTAATTATAGAATTAAACTTGGTTGGAGTGTTTTTGGTAGAAATAACTTGATACTAAAAAGACATATGTTTATGTATTTGAAAAGGAAGGTTTTTAATAAATGTGTTTTACCAGTTCTTACTTATGTATCTGAGATTCGGACACTTATTAGGAGAGCAATAGAGAGACTTCAGACCACTCAAAAAAGTATAGACAGATGCATGTTGGGAGTAACAATAAGAAATTGAAAAATGCAATATATGGGTAAGAGAAAAAACAGGTATTACTGACCTCATTGAAAAAATTAAAAGACTGAAATGGAGTTGGGCTGGACATATTGCTAGAAGAGATGATAATAGATGGACAATTGAAATCTTAAACTGGATTCCAAGAGATTGTAAAAAACCCAGAAAGAGACCACATGTGAGATGAATGGATGAAATAAAAAAGTGTGGAGGGGTGATGTGGAGAAGAAAAGCTAAAAATTGGAGATGGATTGAACTTGGAGAGACCTTCATCCTCCAGTGGATTTATAATGGTTGATGATGATGATGAGATGATGACACAGTACTTTCCCCCTATTACATGAAAATATTAATGTGGTCTCTTGAATATGCAGATGGTCTCCAATTTCCATAGTGCTTGCATCTTCTGATCAGTACATGGGATACTTTGATTCTGCTTGGGTTTTTGTTTATCTATTTCTGTTTCAACTGCAGTATCTATTATTTCCACATCGACCAAATTTCTCGGTTGTTATGTTCTTTGTTTTCAATGGCAGGATTGCAATGTCTGTTTCCACTTCATTAACATTGAGAATATGGGGACAAGTGTGGGTTATGTGTTTTATATAAAATACAACCCCTGATCCTGTCAACAATTTGCTCTTGACATTAAGCTATGCACTGTTTTTTTTATTCACACTTTTTTTAAGATTGGCATATATCCAGATTTTTTTTCCAATTTCCTATTTATTATGTTTGTTTTTTTTTCCTTTTACGCAGTGATAGGGATTGCTTGGATCATAGTTTTTGGTCTACAGAGTGTTGTGTAGCAGATTACCTAATGACTATAGGCATGGATGTATTGTAACGATCGAAATGAAAGTAGAGATCGAATCTAACCGCAAAAACAATATCTGCACTACAAGGGCGCCATCTAGGCATTTGAGCCTAGAAAAATTTATAAAGTAGGCAGATACGCGCTGTTAAGATTCCACTTTCTTTAAATATTCCGACCGTTAGCCCAAGTCACTAGCTCAGCGGAGACGCAGAGATAAAAATCTATAAATTTTATATCTTAAATATAAAATAATAAAAGCCACTGCCAGAAATTAACACATAAAAATATTTATTTACGCACATATAAAATAATATTTAAATTTTGAGGAATAAATTTAACGTTTATAATTTTATATTGATCTTTAATTCTAAATTTAAGTAGATTGCAAATAATGAGTTTACTATTTATTTAGAGGGTCGAGTATGAATGGACTACATAGGTCTGCATTTGAAAGGAAAATATTCTTCCCTGATTTAACCTTAGGCAACAAATTTCGCAATCAACTGGCGCCAATCCATCTGATACATTCATGTATTCAATGTAGCATGATACGACAACACAAAATACTATATTGTCAGGAATGTACATCTGAACAATAAGTAGAAATAGAGAAGAGATTGACTCTCCACCAACAGGAATGTGACATCTGTTGGCAAGTAGATCAATAAACAAAAAACTCCATAGGAATGGACTGCGGTCTTCTGCCGACTTACAAACCCATCCATAGGCAAACAGAGGGTGTGTGGCGTATATCTATAATCCTGCCCGTAGCGGACCTCATACTACATCTACTAATTACACAAATATATCCAATCCATTGAACCAATTCAACTACGAAATGAATAACCTAAGATTACCCTCCCTTAATATAACTTTACAAACTATATAGCCATTCATGCCCGACTTAATTTTAACATTTAAATACGTTCGCACAGATTTGTTTAAAAATGTTGGGTATAGATCGATTACATAGATTCCACGGTCAAAAACATTTCAAAATAAACATAAACAATCAAAATACAAAATTATTGATACCAACAATCACAGAGGAAACTTATAAGTAACCCAATAGTATTCACCATAAGATACTTGCGTTGTCACCAATAACTTAAAAGACATCCGAATAAATACATTTTAGATACTCACCGTAAGGTATCATTATTTATCGAATGTCTATATATTTTGATCAAATATGAAAACCAAAATATAATTAACCATAAGCGAATCCATGCAAGCGTCTATAAACAACTTAAATTTCATACATTTAACCAATCTTTACAATAAGAAAAAAAAAATTTGAAATGATGTTTATCAATCGGAAAACATATAAAATTAAACATTATTAATTTGATTTAAAGACTTACAAAAGTCAGATAAGAGTCCGTTTTAACATTTCAGTTGGCTTGTTTATCAATTTGTAAAACTTGACGAAAGTTCTTGATTGATTTTAACAATTGTTCATTTCAGATAGCTTATGGTAGAAGAGTCCAGGTTTCTGCTTTTATTAATTCCCGCGATGCCTCCGTTGGAAGGGAATGTTCTGGAGATGGCAATAGCTGGTTCAAAGTATCACAGTCTTTTCATTTTTTTTTTTTTTTAATAGAGAGTGTGGTATGTGCGTCATACCTCATCTCTCAAACACAAACGCTGGAACTGCCCAATACTCAATATTTCTCCTTTTTATATTCTCCACACGGATTCAAACAACAAAACGTCACCAATCCATCACTTTCGTTAGGGTCCGAGCCAAGGCTTGGTGCTTCCATTGGTCCAGCTAATTTCTCTTATCTAATTTCCATCTGACCCTTTAATTACATAAGAGCCTTGAGGGCTAGCTTGTTTTTCAAATAATAAACAATCATTTCCATTTATAGATTACAGGAATTAATTAATACCTGTTTTTATTTTAACTTATATTAAATATTTTAATATTTAACTCTTGTATTTTTTTATCAAAAAAAAAATACGTTCACATACCTTTTTTTATTTATATATATATAAAAAAAATATTTTTAAAGTTTAGCATCTGTGCGAATATATATATTTAACAACATTTTAATTTTAGCGTCTAGTCTTTTTATAGATTTTTAATACATTTATTTTTATTTGCGAACTTTGTTTTTCTTTTAAATTAATGTAACGACATATCTATATATCGTTACATATCAGTAAACTTCCTCAAAAAACAAAAACATTAAAAAAAAAAAAAAAACTTTACTTAGTGTTAGTAATTAATTACGTTACACAAATTGATTACAGTATATATGAAAATTTTAAAAGGACAAAACTTTTTTTTAAAAGACAAAACAGTAATTACATACAAATATAATGATAAAAAAAATGTTGACTGTTGATTCCTTATTACCAGCTAAATTTCTGCCCCCTCCCTTCCAAGTTTCATTTCTCCTATCTTTTACCATTTCTTAGGCAAGTTGAACTATTAGATTTTAGTTTAACAAGACTTTTTAAAAAAAATTTATGATTTAGATTTATTATTACGTTTTATTTATTACTTTTTATTCCTCGAATTTATCTCTACATATGTGCAATTTTTTCTTACTGGCAGCACTTTTTAAACAAAACTTCAACTGTAACTCCACGTCAATACAACAAATATATTTATACTAATTTGAGAAAAAATATTGCGAGCATGATTTATTTTCAAAAATACTAGTGGTTTATTAAAGATAGAAAATTTCATCATCATCAATTCCCCTTCTCAGGGTCAATCTCTGAGGTAAGGCCACACTTGGGACGCCAATTATACTCAATATTTCTCCTTTTTATATTCTCCACACGGATTCAAACAGATCGAATCTAACCGCAAAAACAATATCTGCACTACAAGGGCGCCATCTAGACATTTGAGCCTAGAAAAATTTATAAAGTAGGCAGATACGCGCTGTTAAGATTCCACTTTCTTTAAATATTCCGACCGTTAGCCCAAGTCACTAGCTCAGCGGAGATGCAGAGATAAAAATCTATAAATTTTATATCTTAAATATAAAATAATAAAAGCCACTGCCAGAAATTAACACATAAAAATATTTATTTACGCACATATAAAATAATATTTAAATTTTGAGGAATAAATTTAACGTTTATAATTTTATATTGATCTTTAATTCTAAATTTAAGTAGATTGCAAATAATGAGTTTACTATTTATTTAGAGGGTCGAGTATGAATGGACTACATAGGTCTGCATTTGAAAGGAAAATATTCTTCCCTGATTTAACCTTAGGCAACAAATTTCGCAATCAACTGGCGCCAATCCATCTGATACATTCATGTATTCAATGTAGCATGATACGACAACACAAAATACTATATTGTCAGGAATGTACATCTGAACAATAAGTAGAAATAGAGAAGAGATTGACTCTCCACCAACAGGAATGTGACATCTGTTGGCAAGTAGATCAATAAACAAAAACTCCATAGGAATGGACTGCGGTCTTCTGCCAACTTACAAACCCATCCATAGGCAAACAGAGGGTGTGTGGCGTATATCTATAATCCTGCCCGTAGCGGACCTCATACTACATCTACTAATTACACAAATATATCCAATCCATTGAACCAATTCAACTACGAAATGAATAACCTAAGATTACCCTCCCTTAATATAACTTTACAAACTATATAGCCATTCACGCCCGACTTAATTTTAACATTTAAATACGTTTGCACAGATTTGTTTAAAAATGTTGGGTATAGATCGATTACATAGATTCCACGGTCAAAAACATTTCAAAATAAACATAAACGATCAAAATACAAAATTATTGATACCGACAATCGCAGAGGGAAACTTATAAGTAACCCAATAGTATTCACCATAAGATACTTGCGTTGTCACCAATAACTTAAAAGACATCCGAATAAATACATTTTAGATACTCACCGTAAGGTATCATTATTTATCAAATGTCTATATATTTTGATCAAATATGAAAACCAAAATATAATTAACCACAAACGAATCCATGCAAGCGTCTATAAACAATTTAAATTTCATACATTTAACCAATCTTTACAATAAGAAAAAAAAAAATTTGAAATGATGTTTATCAATCGGAAAACATATAAAATTAAACATTATTAATTTGATTTAAAGACTTACAAAAGTCTGATAAGAGTCCGTTTTAACATTTCAGTTGGCTTGTTTATCAATTTGTAAAACTTGACGAAAGTTCTTGATTGATTTTAACAATTGTTCATTTCAGATAGCTTATGGTAGAAGAGTCCAGGTTTCTGCTTTTATTAATTCCCGCGACGCCTCCGTTGGAAGGGAATGTTCTGGAGATGGCAATAGCTGGTTCAAAGTATCACAGTCTTTTCATTTTTTTTTTTTTTAATAGAGAGTGTGGTATGTGCGTCATACCTCATCTCTCAAACACAAACGCTGGAACTGCCCAATACTCAATATTTCTCCTTTTTATATTCTCCACACGGATTCAAACAACAAAACGTCACCAATCCATCACTTTCGTTAGGGTCCGAGCCAAGGCTTGGTGCTTCCATTGGTCCAGCTAATTTCTCTTATCTAATTTCCATCTGACCCTTTAATTACATAAGAGCCTTGAGGGCTAGCTTGTTTTTCAAATAATAAACAATCATTTCCATTTATAGATTACAGGAATTAATTAATACCTGTTTTTATTTTAACTTATATTAAATATTTTAATATTTAACTCTTGTATTTTTTTATCAAAAAAAAAATACGTTCACATACCTTTTTTTATTTATATATATAAAAAAAAAATATTTTTAAAGTTTAGCATCTGTGCGAATATATATATTTAACAACATTTTAATTTTAGCGTCTAGTTTTTTTATAGATTTTTAATACATTTATTTTTATTTGCGAACTTTGTTTTTCTTTTAAATTAATGTAACGACATATCTATATATCGTTACAGTATGTTGTGTTAATAGTATAGAATATAATGCATCTTGTATATTATTTAGTTTTAGTTTAATCGAGATTTATTTTCAAGTATTGAATGGTCATTTTAGCCAATCATTAGACATGGGGTGATAAGAAATTGTGTAGATATGATTTATTTTCGATTTTTTTCATGAAGTCTTGGAATTTAGCTGAATTAAAATTAATACCATTATCAGATTTAGGAAAAACTGTGGGTTGCAAAAATTTCTCTTAATTTTGCAATTGTTTCATTGATAGTAGTATCATTTAGTATTTAATATATTATTAACCTATAATATGCATCAACAAGAATGAGAAAAGTAAGTTCCATAAATGAGTCATTGTGATCCACGTGTATCCATTTACCTGGACATGTGAATGGACCACACATATACATTTTTACCAAGAGGTTGGAAGTAGACTGGCATAATTTACATTGCCTGAATTCCAGGCCAATACATGACTGCAAACTAGAGTTTTTACTTGAACTATTCCCAGGAGACTCTAATATATGAAATCTTGGGCTTGTTTTTGACCTTCACAAGGATCAAGACTTTGTTGTCCATCAAAATAAATGTATTTACAGACAGATATTTATGGGATCTCCACGGAAATTAATGGAGGTATTCTGAATTGTGTATCCAATTTTAATCAATATTTAGAAGCCTGGATTATTCAAAGTCCACCTCACATTTTTTATTTGTTATTCTGCTCTTTAACTCAACTATATAGTATATAGAGATGTCTGTGTGCTTTGGTTCAGCTCTATCTGATATTCTGAATATTATATCAGTGTGTTGGATTAATTAAATTGTTCTTGCATTCTTCAATGTTGAAGTCATAGCCTACAAAAAGATTTAACCATCAATGCATTCTAGAACTTAAATGATCATAAATTGTTTTTTTAGATTATATAATTCTAAGCAGACATATAGTCCATAATTATTTGAAAAAGATAGCCATAGATATATTGATGCTTTTTTTTTCAAAAAATATTATAGCCAAAAAAATCTAGTTTAATTCACTATTATTTTTATCAGCACTAATCTTTGAGGGGTATATACAATTGAATATTTACAACTGCTGGTGCATGACTTAAAAACTGTCTCACAACATACCCAGAAGTGTCATATGTCAAGGTAGCAGAGATTTTGTTTTGTTTAAAGCTTCATCTGGCTTTTCTTTGGAAATTCATTTCTGATTATTCCTTAAGAGATTGTAAAGATGTTTGTGCAATGCTTCAGGAAATTCCCAAAGTAGTTGATTAGGCAAAGTATTTAGATTCTTAATGTTTTATGGATATGGAGTGTTTATAATAACATTTATTGTCATCATGTTTGCACCTGATACTGTCTAAGATGATGCAGAAACTCAAGTTTTTTTGCTTCCTAGATATACTGTGCAACGTTTAATCTATCTCCAAAGATAGATTTTTTGCATACTTTTGTGATATGTGTTCTCTAAGTAGTTTCTGAATCAGCCATTACCATTACATCATTGAAGTATGGCATTATATATTCAGTGCTCTGGAATAGTATATTCATTTCTGACTGAAATATATTTGGAGGTGCAGCAATTTCAAAAGGACAGACTTCTGATGTATTTAAAAAGACCTACGTGGCATGAAAATCAAAATCCCCACTTTTCCTTTAACAATTGATATTTGATGAAAGGAAGGTTTTAGATTGAGCTTTGCAAAATAAGTAACTCTTTTCAATCAGACTAAAATTTCATATGCATTTAGAGTTGAGTGTGAGCATTTATATAAATGTCAATTCTATAGATTTCGTAGTGCCCCTTCTGATTTTGGGATTACTTCAATCAAAGTAGACCAATTGGAGTTTTCTATAGATGTTAGTACTCCTCTCATCACTAGTTTCTAGAGCCTCTGCTTCAACTTTGGTCTCGGTTTTGTATATGCATACTGATGTGAATGGACAGTGTATTTACATGGCCCTGATCTGCATTAAACAGAGAAGGAAATTTATTACACATTTTCTTTTGATGATGTTATTTAATTATGCATATTTCAATTCCCAAAGTCATGGACCATTTCCTGTCAAATAATTTCCCTGAACTATGTATAATAACTAAAGCTTTGACTTTTTATGTAGTTCAATTGGAACATCAATTATGCCCTTGACTTTTATATGATTTTCATTGGCATCATGGATTCTCAGAGTAGTTTAATTTAACTGCTGAATTCTATTACTAATAATAATCAATGAAACTCTAGCCCCATTGTGCATCTCATTGGTATTTGGGTTTTAAAAATTTTGACATTATGCATAATCTGCTCAGTGTTTATAATTCCTAAATATGCCACATTTGACATTAAGCATAATCTGTTCATAGTTTCTATTTCTTACATATGCCATATTTGACATTATGCGTAATCTGCCCAGAGTTTGACATTAAGCATAATCTAACAGCCAAAACTCACTATACATATTGCCACACACATCAAGCTAGAGTAATCAATGAATGCCAGAAGGCTGGTGCATAAAATCCCCATCTAGTACCTACTCATCCAATATCCCCAGACTAGTTTCTGGCTGTGGCCTTGGACCTGAGAGCACTGCACATAGATCTTAGGATCTAATGCAACCCAACAACAGCCACCTTTTATCTCCACATAACTAAAAAAACTATGAGTCTTAAACTGAAAACACCTTAATGTTTTCAATCCAAGCCCATTAGCTTATATAGTCATATGGGTCTAAACTCAGTTCAGTACCCATACATTTTGGCATCTTTGGTTCTTTAATAACCATAGCCATCACTATCCTATTAGGAAGGATTGGTTTTAAGCCAATAAACATCACATGACCACAACCTCTTATGCTTATGTATAACTGTTGTTAAAACAGGCAAAACTCACTATACGTATTGCCACACACAGCAAACTAGAGTAATCAATGGATGCCATAAGACTTGTGCAAAAAATCCCCATCTAGTGCCTACTCATCCAATATCCCCAGACTCGTTTCTGGCTTGTGGCCTTCATCAGTGAGGAGCATTGGATCTGAGAGCTTGCTATGTGTGGATATACGTACAGTGAGTTTTGCCTGTTTTAACAACAGTTATACATAAGCATAGGAGGTGGTGGTCATGTGATGTTTATTGGCTTAAGCATAATCTACTCAGAGAGTTTTTTCTAAATATGTCATATTTGACATTAAGCATAATCTGCCCAGAGTTATGTTGTTCTTTTGAATGCCACAGTGTTGAACTGCATCCTCATCTTTTTTGGCTTTACAGCATGTTTTAATAAGGTGCCTTATTAACAATGCAATTGCTACAATGTTCTTTCCATCAACTACACTCTTCCACACCAATAGCATTTTATTTTTCCTTTCCTTATAGGATTTTTTTGTGGACATTCACCTATTGGTTTTCTAATGAGCCTACACTTTGAAAATGATTTACCTTATTGGAAACTGGATCATGTGGTTTTGCACATGTGATAATTGTTTCCTTTGACTATTGGACAAAATATTATTGTCTACTGGTTCTGCAAAAGCACTGTCTTTAACTAGATTCCCTCCCATTTGATGTCTGTTTTGGAAGTGAAGTTGGGCTATATTTTTTGGGTGATTTGGGATTAAAATAATTAAGTGTCAACTTATATCTTGGTATTGCTTTGTCTCTGGAAAATTGAATTCACAATGACAATTGCTAAACTCTATCAATTTTATGCCTTTATTGGCATCACTGGATACATTGTTTTTTTTTCAAAAATGCTTCTCTACAGAGTTCCAATATAATAGCCATTCTCATGAGTTATTCACATCAAACTCATTTATGATACTTTGTTTTGCCAAAGCCAATTTCTTTATTTGTGCAGATTCCTGTTTGCACTTTTAATTGTGTCATTTCTTGATAAACATTGAACTGCACCAATTTTTATTTCACTATGTCTTGACCAATTATTCTACATAGAGGTATATAAAACAGTAGCAATTCTCTTCTGACAATAGTGCCACCTGGTGCAAGTCATGGTAATCAATGGATGCTAGAAGTTTGGGTATCAAAATCCTAGTACTTATTTATCTAATATCCCCAGACTAGTTTCTAACTTATTGCATTTTCAGTGACGAATCTCAGATCTGAGAACATTCCACCTAATTTATTATTAGACACCCAAATAAGACTTTAACACAAGTGGATAATAAGCAACAAATATATATTGTAATGGCAAGTACCCATTTAACAATTGATAATGAATCCAGTTAATAATAAAATTTTAAAAATAAATACATATGATTCAGCAAATTAAATTTTCATTTAGGGGGGTTTAAAGACAGCTAATGGGCAACTGTATACATGGTAGAATGACTGAATACAATTTTATTTTTAATTGACAAGTTGATACTAGTCACAAGCAACAATAAAATTGAATACACATAAAAACAAATTCTATACACATTCAATTATATTTCCTGATCATTATAACCTCCACCTAATAATTTACTATATTAACAAAATAAATAATCAGCTTGGATTGAATGAAAAATGACAATAAAATTATTAACAAAAAACAATAACTTTAATTAAAGAATAAGATTATATAATAAAAAAATAAATTTATCCATTTACAGTTAAGAAAATTATATAGTGATCACACATGAGAGGGAAAAAATCTTTGTAACTTACAATATCTTTGAGGATAGCTATAGAAAGTTCAGTTAATTTACTTTAACATCATTGCGAGATCACATGTATTTTTTATATCCATAAATGTGGGAATACAACCAGTTTCTATCAGTTCTTACTTATGGATCTGAGACTTGGACAATTAATAGAAGAGCAATACAGAGACTCCAAACCACTCAAAGAAGTATGGAGAGATGCATGTTGGGAGTAACAAGAAGAGATTGAAAACGCAATGTATGGGTAAGAGAACAAACAGATGTTACTGACCTACATTAAAAAATTAAAAGATTGAAGTGGAGTTGGGCTGGACATATTGCTAGAAGAGATGATAATAGATGGAAAATTGAAATCTTAAACTGGATTCCAAGAGATTGTAAAAGACCCAGAAAGAGACCACATGAGAGATGGATGAATGAAATAAGAAAGTGTGCAGGGGTAATGTGGAGAAGAGAACCTAAAGATTGGAAAAGATGGATCAAACTTGGAGAAACCTTCATCCTGCAGTGGATTGATAATAGTTGATGATGATGATGACCATCAATCATCACATTTTAATATCTGCTGGCAATATAATATATTAGCTTTTTTTGGTTTCTTCTGAGACAGTTTTTTTATAAGAGTTTCCATTCCAATTTTTTTCTCAATATTTAAAATAGGCAGATTCACAGATTAATTATAGAAATACATTTTGATGACTGGTTTTCCTTTTATAACAGGTAACAATCAAATATTTCTTCAGTATTCAATAATGATGAATAGATCAGCAGGATCAAGATTAATTTTTAAGGCATATTTTTGTCTACAGCTCTGGATAGATCAGGGAATGCATTCTGGAGAGTTCTCTACTCTGTAAAATGCATGATATAAACTTTACAAAATTTTATTGACATCTATCTAGTATGAGACATGTTGATGAAGTGTGTTACAATTTTTCTCATGAATTTCTGGAAAGCAGCTGAATCTTTAAAGCTTCTATTGGTTTCCATAGAAACAATTTTATCCCCCCCCCCAGTCTTTGTGACATTTTTCTATAGCAATATTTTTTTTATTTAAAATCATATTATTTTTAAAATAATAAAGTAATAACACATTTTATCTTTACATTTGTTTTTTTCTTTAACATTTTAAAACCACTTTAAAATTTATTCTTTGCATATGACTCTTGATATTTTGGTGCACATAATAAAAAATATTTGCATTAAAGCAATATTTGTAAACTCAGATGTGAGAGTTACATTTGCCCTTCCTCCATTTAGGACTAAAATAGAGTCAATTTAGCCATAAATATCACGTGATTTTATTTCTACATAAAAAGACAATTTCTTTCAATACAACAATAATGTCACGCTTAGCCGTTCTTCTTTAGAAACAAACTTACAAGCTGGTATAAACATAACGAATAATATCATTCTTAAAAATTGGTATTCATATGCAAAAAAACTGCTTCTTTAATTCAATTTCAAATTGTTTATTGGACATGATAATCTGCCTGCAATGTTGAGATGAATCAGGAAATCTCCCACTGACAATGAGTGTATTATACAATATGAATACCAGAGAGCTATCTTGAGCACAAATATAATATCAACCAAATCAGATAATTAACAATGCATTTAAATAAAACCTTTCTCTACTATGAGACTTAGAGGCTGACAAATATCAAAATATACCTCCATTTTTTAGACTTAGAGCCTGACAAATATATGACTATATCTAATTCACTTTTGAGACTTAAAAGCTGACAAATAGATGACTATACCTGTCTCACATTTGAGACTTAGTGGCTAATAAATATAAAATAATATGGTTGGGAACAATGCCAAGATAAGAATTCTGAAGTGTTTAATAAACCTGACTACCTCGTAACAAAGAAACACTCTCAACTCATCACCAAGACAGAAAGCAACATGATCAACCCTTAATAAACTCATAAAATTAATTTTGCTTTCTAACTGTATAGTGTTTTCATTTACATGCTTAATCAACAATGCAAAGAATAGAGGGATATCATTTAATTCTGAACTATGATGTTTTTCTTTATTTATTTATTGACATTGTTGAAACGTAGAGTATGAAATTTGCATTTCAATACTTAAATATGATTTAAATATGGTACAAATAATTCTGAAATTTTTATCAACATTTAGAGTATTAAGAGAGTCCTTTTATTTTTTTTTTGTTTTACAACCTTTCAATATTAAATGGAATGTCATTATTATCCTACTTGCCATGACTACTTTTGTACTATAACATTTATTTATCCATTCTCCTCTATGGAGTGCTCATTAACAAGTCCAGATTCATGAACTTAGAGACTGTCCTTATTTATATAAGGATTAAACCTTGCCTCTCTCTAAATATTTTTTAATCAATATGCAGGCTCTCACTTAGAATGACCTATATACCTTTGATTTATCCTATAGAAACTCTGATTCGTTTTTAGAAAAAATGAATATTTCATTTTTGCTTTTTAGCTCTACTTTTTACTCGCATCCTCACATAACGAGTTCTTGAATCTAATTTCTTATTGGACCATTTATCTAGCTTGATTATTCACCTAAGCTCTGGATTTCTCATTTCTAGTTCTCCAAATTTTAATCTGGGTGGTTCCCTAATACTTTTGTTATACAACCCACCGAATAAAATACTTTTATATTTGACTCTACTAAAGTGATCTTATTAACCATCCATTTCTTTAATATTTAAATAACTTAATTCATTTTTCAAATTATACATTTTTTCCACTCCTACTTCTATTGTGTGTGAACTTAGATGTACAGTCAACTATAATGTAAGCATCACCCTCCGAAGATTATTTAGAAAAATAATGTACTGAACACTTTTAACTAACAGTCGGACATTTACCAGTAGCTTTATCTGCTTCATCTAACTTAAATATATGTAGCTCTATTTTCATTAACCTCTTTAATATATAGGGTATATACCCTATATATTACATATATAGACACAGGTATAGAATAAGCCTGTGTTTCAGTTATTAACCTCTTTGTTATCCTGCCTGCATTTTAATTTGATTCTCCCCTTTTATTTAAATATCTTAAATTTCTTGAATCAACTAGTTGATTTCTATCTTTGCTTGAGTCAACCCTTATCTATTTTCCATTTTTATTTCTTCAACTATCCCATACAATTATTAACATTTCTTATCTTGATCATCTTTATTCAGTTGAACTTCGAGACTTACTTCACAAATTTTGCTTTCTAACTGTAATATTCCAACCTACTTATTATTTGCTCAATTAATTGCTCTATCTGTTGTTTGTTTTCTTTGGTTAGACTCTCAATTTTATTTTTCATTTCTGTGAACATGCTTTCCATGTTCTCTTTAGTTTCTGTATTTTGTTTAAGCATGCTTTCCATCTTTTTTTAAATTTCTTTATTTTGTTTTTCAAACTTTCTATTCAATTCTGTGTTTTGTTCTTTTATTTTGTTTAAATATGCTTTCCATGTTCTCTTTATTTGTTTTAAGATCTTCACTTTGTTTTTCAAATTTTCTATTCAATTCTATGAACATATTCATTATCATATTCTTAAATTCATTATCATCAGTCTCAGTTTTACTTTCCTGAGCTGCCAATTTTGCTTTCCTATAAAAAATTCTTAAAAAAAAAAACGTATATAAAAACCCTAATATTTCTTTTATTTATTTATTTATTTAATACTTAGAATGCTCACCTCTCTTTTTATTATGCATCCTTTCTAACACTGTCAAGTACTTTAAATCTAATAATTTATTTTATTTACTAGCATATTACTATCATCTTTACCAAACCAGTTTTATCACTATTTTTGTCTAAGACATTTATGAGTTTATTGATTTATTTTTATTTATAATAAAATAAATGATTATATTTCTCATTCAAATAAGTATATATATTACCTATTTCAATGACTAATTTATATTTTTCCAAATTTTAATAATAATAAAATATATTTTTAAACTAAACTGGGTTCAACCCCTATTTTTTAATTTAGATAATCTCAGACATGCCCCAAATGTAATGGTAAGTGCCCTTTTAACAATTGGTAATGAATCCAGTTAACAATAAAATGAAAAACAAATATATAAGATTCGGCAAATTAAATTTTCATTTAGGAGAATTTAAAGACAACTAATGAGCAATCATGTACCTGGTGGAGTGACTGAATACAATTTACTTTTAATTGACAAGCCAGTACTAGTCACAAGCAATGTTCAAATTGAATATGTATAAAAACAAGTTTCTGTACATGGTCAATTATATTTCCTGATTGTTACCCTGTAAACCTAATAATTTATTACATTACCAAAACTAATCAGTGTGGTTCAGATGAAAAATGACAAACAATAAAATTATTAACAAAAACAATAACTTTAATTAAAGAATAGTATATACTGATAATAAAAAATGTATATACATATTTACAATTAAGAAAATTATATGGTAATCAGGCATTATGTTAGAAGGAATAAATCTTTGTAACTTACAATATTTTTGAGTATAGCCATAGAAAGTTCAGTTGATTTACTTTAATGTCACTGTGAGCTCACATATGGGAATATTTTGATTAGATCAAGAAATGTTTTTATTAAAGCTTGTATAACATATTTTGATTAAAATTCTACAAAGTTGTTTTTTCAATCAAGATAAAGAAAATTTACGTTTAATAACTATATATTTTTTTAAATTGCACCCTGACTATAAAAAGATTGGAAAAAAGATAAATGAGAGATTTATAGATTATGACAGCATGATAGCTATAAAGTTATATCTGAAGGCAAGAGACAGGGTATCTAGCTACTACTAGTACTACTATAGAGGAGGTCTGATTCAAATGGAGGCTGGGGCTAGCTTTACTGTGATTAGCCCTATATATTGCATACTAGTCACTATGACTGAAGTCTATCAAATTCTAGACTAAATGGAACAGACAGTATGTATGTCAGTAATTCAGTTTACTGTTTGAAGAGACCAGTTTACCCAGATATTCTGTCAGCTTGCTACAGTAGTTTATACATATACTATTTTATCTATATGCAAAGAAGCACAGATAAAGGTACTGCATCATACAGCTGGTGAGTAGAATATTCTATATATTGAGAATGATATTATTTTAAATAATTTATTGAAAATGACAGTTAAAATTTCTAATTAACAAATTTTAAAAGTAAACAACTTTTGTCAACTAAAAATAAAAGGAAAGAAAAATAATAAATGACATTTGTGTCTAGAAGATTATTGTTAAAGAAAAAAAATGAAAGAAAACTCTGAGGATACACTGAAAATAAGGACACAAGAACCGGAATTTTAAATGAAACTTTCCAAATGATAAGTTTTTTTTAAAAAAAAAACCTTTTACTTACCTTAAAAAAATTAATTAATAGGAGGCTAATTAATAGCTTTAATTCAGATTATCTATATTTTATCTATACACACACATATGTGTGCACTTATGTATTATTAAAAAAAAATTAATTTTATTATTGGTTTATCACTATTCTGATATGTAATTTTAGTTTATACAATATGTCTGTCCTTATGTAGATGAGGGTCATGTAGACATATATGTTAAAATCATTCATACTCTATAAATTATTAAAATGGAATTATTGAATTTTATTATTAGTTTACCACAATTCTGAAATGTAAATTTTTTTATACAGGCACATCTGCATGTTGATATATGTGTTTTATGTAAACATATTGAGATATTTATTAATCACAATGTGATAACATTTCAAAATCATAATGCCAGTTAATCAAAATCATAATGCCAGATTTATATTTATAGCATACTCAACAGATTTTAATTTCATTTTATTGTTTCTAATTAATACATTATATTTCATTGTTAAAGTTATTCCAGTGAATTTACTCAATCCTAAAATAATTTTAGAATATTATATGTTTGTATTATATCTCTTCTTCACAGTAACAGTTATAGATCTTTTACTCTCTGAGCTGGATTCATGCATAATGGTTTGTTACATAAAGGATTTATATTTAGTGTTTATGGACATCCAATTGATGATGATTTCATTACTTCTCTGATGCTGGGTGTTGCAATGGGAACATCCTTTAAAGTACTTGCACTACATTTCATTTTTAATTATTTATTTAGAAATTAAGTTTATAGTTGGCCAGTACATTAATGGTACTAAGTAGTCAGAGCATCGATGATGATCAGTATATATTAATATCTCAGCATTATTTTTAAAATCATATTCTTATGAATTAGCACTTAAGTGTTTGCATTATAAATTATTGTTTAAATAATCTGCCCCAAGCTGGCAAGGGCTAAATAATTAACCTGGTTTATAATAGACCACTTTCAAGTCCAATCACAAGATTGACTGTTGATTTACTTTTTATTTTTTGATCATTTATGATGATGAATGATTATTATTTTGGTGTAATTCTGATGAACTTATAGTTAGTGTTCTTGTGATTTCTCATGCTCATTCCCCATGTTATTCATTTGTATTTAATTTTATATTTAAATTATATATTAACTGGGGTTGATGATGATGATTTTCCATCATTCACCCCAGTTTTGTACCATTATGATATATATATAAACATTAAAAGCCTAAAGCTAAACTAATCAATAAAATAATCAAAATTACCCCAAATACAAAATTAAACCAGACTAGCCAAAGAAATAAACTCTAAAGCATAACCAATGGTTTCACAGCTATAAGCAGATTTCTCAAGTGTAACGGATTAAAACATAACAAGTTTATACTACATATTTCCCATAATTCCCACGTACATTCCACACACCATTAATATTAAAAGAACTTTTAAACAATTCTGAAGCAAGGGTGTGCGGGATGTAAGTGGGAATTTGTGTAATAATATGTAGTATACATTTGTTATGTTTTAATCCTTTACACTTGAGAAATCTTCTTGTTTTTATATTACAGACATTAAGTGGAGTTGTTCTTACTCATTTATTACAAATATATCTATAGCTGTTGGTAAATATTATTATGTTATACTGTATTTATATACATGTGTTTTCTATATTAGTTTTTTAATTTTTTGCTTAATTCATTCTTAATTCCTACAGAATGAATATCAAAGATGTCTTAACTAAAATATTTTGTTATTAATGTTTTTATAGGTTCCCCCCTCCCCCAAGACTAATATAATTTCCTCTTAATGGCATGTAATCAACCTTTGTCAATTACTCACTAAAACTGTTGTCATATATTTTAATGCAGACACTCTTTTTTCTTCTCATCTTTGAAACAGTAATATTTTTTTTAATACAGCAGTGTCACCTAGTGTAAGCTCTAATAAATAATGGATGCTTAAAAGTTGTGCATCATAATTCCTATTCAGTGATTTTTTTATGACTTTTATCAGTGAGCAACCTTGGATCTGGGAGCAATGCATGTAGATCTTTGAAACTATGCATCTCTCTATCACCTGTCATTTTACCCTTTTGGATAACTACAAGGTTGTCAATCCAAGCTAATTTACTTATATAGTCATAGATCTAAATCCAGTTCAGTATCTATATAACATGTTACCTTTGGTTTTTTAGTAACCATAGTCACCACTATCCTTTGGTTAGGATTGGTATTAACCCATTTTAACATTACACAATCACTTTTTCTTATGCTTACACAAACTGTTAAAACAATAGCATTTTTTCCTGCTCAATAGATACTAGAAGGTTGTGCATTATATTCCATATCCAATGCCTTCTGATGCAATATAATCAGAGTAGTATCTAGCTTTTGGCTTTCATCAGTGAGGAGTCTTGCAATTGGGAGCAGTGCACCTAGATCTTTGGATCGAATGCACTCCTCCAGCATCCCACCTTTTACCTTTTGGGTTGACTACAAAGCTATTAGCACAAACAGAAAACATAATAATGTTTACAATCCAAGCTAATTTGCCTATAAATTTCTACTATTTTAATAGCTTGTGTAAGTATCATGTGATGTTTTAATGATTTTTGCCCTCCGTTTTAAAGAATATAAAGTAATTTCTGGAAAAATATTTAATTAAAAAATCTGGACTAGATTATTTTTATCTATTTAATTCTTATTGCATCTCATTTAATGAACATGTAATTATTTTAATATGCATATCCATAAGCTATTTCATGAATTAATGCTTATATGCCACGCTGTAGTTGTATTTTGGGTCTTCTCGTCTTTCTGAAAAGAATTATACAAAATCTAACTAATTTTTTGAAATATATATTTTAAAATTATATTTTATTTAAACACAAAAATGGTAAACTATTGATAAGATATTAACAGTTTTTATATCACCTGTTCATTAGCTCTAATAATTAATTCATTTGATATTTATTTTACACGGTATGTCTGTTATTATTAAAAATAAATAAAAGCAATTACTCTAACTTCAATAAATTGTCTACATAATAAACTAGTTTAATTTCTTTAGCATAATCTAATATTGCACAGTACCAAATACTATTTTAAAAAGTTCCACTTTGGGTCTTTTAAATAACAAACAAAGCATCTTTATTAAAATATTCTCCCATAAGAACTGTCCAGTAAATGAATATTGTTTAGCGAAAATGAACTCCGGCAGAGAAATTTTCAAAAAAGATGCTGGTGAGAAATTTTACACAGCGCACTGGTTGTAAAATTAAATCTGTCCACGTTTAGCTTTTCTCTGTTTCACTAGGCTGTATACATGTTTGCCAATCTAACATCTAAGCACTCTTTAATGAGGTAGTAATAATATTAGAAGTAGGGTTGGTCCCCACCGCTGATTGATGTGACTGCTAATTCAACAATGGTAGAGCTAACACAACTAGGCCATCTGGTGGTTCTCATCGTCATTACTTCGTTTTAGAACTCAGCAAACCACATAATGTGGTTAGACGGATCCAAATCACATTTGTGCTACCAATTTTCTGGGTAAAACAAAAAGATCTAACACCTGCTGAAGATTAGGATTTGAACATTTTTATAAAATAATCCAAACTTATTTTGACTAAAGCAGTTTTGATGGAAATTATACGCAGGAGGAAGGGGAGGCACGATAGAAGGTCAATTTTGAAACGAAGTATTTTCCTTTTTTTTTCTTCATTACGACAATTTCAAAAGTGCTTTCTTATCTTTAAAAAAAAGTGGGGGGGGGGGGGTAATTTAGTAAAAAAAAAAAAAGAAAAGATAATTGCAAAATAGTTTACATATAATGAATACTTCAAGATTTGTCAATAAATAATTTTGTGTAATAAAAAGATTTTAAAATGCGTTTTTTTAAATAATATTTTAATGTATTATTAATAAGGCACAGAGAAATACGATAAAGACTTATTTTTTATTAGTAATAATGTCATTACAGAAGTATTATATGTATTTATCAAATCAAAATACTGTAATTGAATTTTATATATCTTATTTTACGCACACACATTATTCAGCAAAGACCAATACTTAAATTATTTTTTAATTATTATTTTTTTGCAACCCATATTGAAGTCCTATATGTGAGGGGTCAGATTGACTTAAAGTCAACATGGGCATGGCAATAATATTCGTCAGCGAAGGATTTGGATGTTCCATCATCGGATTTTCATTGACCATTGTTTAGCTCCGAGAGTGGTGAGCGTGAAAGTCTGAGTTCAAGTCAAGGGATTTGGATGATTCCATCATCGGATTTTCAACATGAGTGTGACCAGGTTGTTTAGCTACCGAGAGTGGTGGGCGTGAAAGTCTGAGTTCGAATCCCTTCTATATTACATTATTTAAAATGGACTTTATGCTTGTATTTGAATATTTAAACAATTATAAAAACTTTATAATATCAGAATTGAATACGTTATGTATATACTAAAGTGGCTGCCTCTATTGCTCTTTCTTGTAAAAAATGAATAAAAACAAACTAATAATAATAATAATATAGTTAGGCGTTGGTGGCCTAGTGGTTACCATAGCTGCTTTCCAAGCACTTGTCCCGGTTTTGCTTCCCGCTGACGCTTTGATATATGAAATAATAATAATAATAATAATAATAATAATAATAATAATAATAATAATAATAATAATAATAATAATAATAATAATAATAATAAGAAGAAGAAGAAGAAGAAGAAGAAGAAGAAGAAGAAGAAGAAGAAGAAGAAGAAAAAGAAGAAGAAAGAAGAAGAAGAAGAAGAAGAAGAAGAAGAAGAAGAAGAAGAAGAAGAAGAAGAAGAAGAAGAAGAAGAAGAAAGAAAGAAGAAGAAGAAAGAAGAAGAAGAAGAAGAAGAAGAAGAAGAAGAAGAAGAAGAAGAAGAAGAAGAAGAAGAAGAAGAAGAAGGAAGAAGAAGAAGAAGAAGAAGAAGAAAGAAGAAGAAGAAGAAGAAGAAGAAGAAGAAGAAGAAGAGGAGGAGGAGGAGGAGGAAGAAGAAGAAGAAAGAAGTAGTAGTAATTGTATATACAATTTGCTGCATTTGATCAGCATATATTTCACTATTATAAAGAAGCAAAACATTGTTCTGGAGTTTCAATTCAATAATAATAATAAATTCGACATATATGTATACATTTAAAAGTTTGAAATAAAGACAAAAATATCCTACAATTGATTTTAAAAAAAGTATATTCCGTATCTTTATAAAACACTAATGAATCAATACTAGTATATTCTAAGTACTGAAATTTAAGGTGTAATTAAAGGGAATTTGAACACAGACTTTTAAGCTTCCTTCATCAATCTTCTCCATCTTATATAGCCAATGCACATGACCATATACATGTGAATAAGATAAATGATTTTCAATATACGTATTCAGTATTTACAATATATTAGTATTGATTTATTACTGATTCCGCTTAAATTTTGTTCATCCCTCTATGTATTTAAATGAACATATGAAGATCATATACATATAGGGTCAGAGTGACTTAAGATCAACATGGATTTGACAACAATATTGGCATCAGTAAGGGCTCTGAGCATTCCATCATCGGATTTTTAATGATGTGAATGGCTGAAAAGTTGGAGAGTAGAAAAGATAGAAGTCTGCCATTAAAGTTTGAAGATTTGCTATCTTAATATAAACCGAACACTGATTATATATATATAGGAAATGATCTCGACCAACTGATGATTGCTGGTTCAGCACAAAATACATATATTGGAGATCATTTATCTTATTCACATGCATATGGCCATGTGTGTTAGTTATATAAGATGGAGAAGATAGCTGAAAGAAGCTTAAAGTCTGTGTTCAAATCCTCTTTAAAAACACTAATGTCAATCAATTAAATATACTCATAGTTCAATTTATGCTTTCGCTTTAACTATCAATATCCTTGTTTATATATAACGTTAATTTAAAATCTAAAATAGTAAAACTAATCATAAAATTCTATTTGTTTATAGAATGTTTTATAGTATACATGATGTAATATTAAAAGAAAATATGTCTACTTTTTGATATGGTTTTAATAATTGTGTATGTATCTAAAACTTGTATGCTTAATAGGATAGATTTCAGACCAAATAGTAAAATTTATAAATAAATATATAATGGAAATAATAAAAGAGATCAAACGCAAAATATAAGGGTGAGAGAGCAAACTCATATTATTTATGTCATTGAAAAAAATAAGAGGCTAAATGAAACTGACCTGGGCTTACTGTTCTAAGATATAATAATAATAGATGCCATCTAAAATCTTAAATTGGATTCCAAGAGATTGGAAAACATCTAGAAAAAGTCCACATAAAAGATGGAATATAGAGAAACTGAATTTATTTGAAGAAATCATTCTGCAGTGGATCTCGATGAATGCAAATGATAACAGAGAAAGTAAAAGATCTAAAAATAACTAATATATATATATCCCAAATTTCATATTTTAATGGACTCTTCATGAAATTAAACTTTAACTATTTTATTAATACTTTGCGTTTGCCACATGTAATAAACTACATGTTAATAACAATAGTTAAAAGTTTAGGCAGAAGAAGTCCATTAAAATGTGGAATTTATATATTAATTATTTTTAGATCTTTTTACAATATATGTTATCATTTGCATCAAAATCCACTTTCCTTATGATTTCTTCAAATAAATTCAGTTTCTCTATATTACCATCTTTTATGTGGACTTTTCTAGATGTTTTCCAATCTCTTGGAATCCCCCCAACATTTAGAAAAAAAATTTTTAAGATAATCTTCCAATTATTATTATATCCAATTCTCCATTTAATCTTATTTTTTCAATGACATAAATAATAGTTTTAAGTATAAACGCTATATTTTGCGTTTGTTTTCTTTTATTATTTCCATTATCTATGTTTTTTATAAATTTTAATATTTGGTCTGAAATCCTATCATATTAAGCATACGGGTTTTAGATACATACACAATTATTAAAACCATATCAAAAAGTGAAACTGTATTTTCTTTTAATATTACATCATGTATATTATAAAACATTCTATAAATAAAAATAAAATTTTATGATTAAAAATTTTTGATTACTAAATTAACGTTATATATAAGGCAAAGGATATTGATAGTTAAAAAGCGAAAGCAATATGAAATTTAAGCATATTTAATTGATTAGGCATTAGTGTTTTTTAAAGAGGATTTAAATTTTTACATTTTAAGCTTCATTTCAGCTATCTTCTTCCAAGTATATATATAGCACACTGAAGCCATATGCATGTGAAAATAAGTTAGATGGATCTCGGTATATGTATTTAACTGTGCTGAACCAGCAATCATCAGTTGGTTCGAGATCTCATTTCTATATATATACTAATCAGTGTTCGGTTTATATTAAGATATGCAAGGTGCTCAAAAAACGAAAGGAAACTTCTATGCTTTCTACTCTCCAGCTTTTGGCCATTCCACATCATTAAAAATCCGATGAATAAAATAGCTCACAATTTTACTGATGACTGTAATTGTTGTCAAATCCATGTTGATCTTAGGTCATTTCCCGACCTGGATATGCTCAAAAAATACATAGAGGGGATGAACAAAATTTAAAGCGGAATCAATTGTCATCAATACTAATATATTGCTTAAATACTGAATACATATATTGTAAAATCATTTATCTTATTCGCATGTATATGGTCATGTGCATAGTTGTATAAGATGGAGAAGATTGATGAAGGTGAAAAAAAAGTCTTTGTTGGATTTCCCCAAAATTCCTTAAATTTCGGTGCATAGAATATAAACTAGTATTGATTCATTAGTGTTTTATAAAGATACGGAATGCACTTTTTTAAAATCAATTTAGGATATTTTTTGTCTTTTATTTCAAACTTAGAGAAAATGTATACATATATGTCGAATTTATTATTGTTGTTGGATTGGAGACTCCAGAACAATGTTTTGCTTCTTTATAATAATTGAAAGTATATGCTGATCAAATGCGGCAGAGTTGTATTACCTGTAATGTATTTCTTTTATCCCTCATCATATATGCTCCTTCTTCTTTTCTTCTTCTTCTTCTTCAATAAATATAAATCTTCATTCTTCTTCATTCTTCTTCTTCTTCTACTTCTTCTTCTTCTTCTTCTTCTTCTTCTTCTTCTTCTTCTTCTTCTTCTTCTTCTTCTTCTTCTTCTTCTTCTTCTTCTTCTTCTTCTTCTTCTTCTTCTTCTTCTTCTTCTTCTTCTTCTTCTTCTTCTTCTTCTTCTTCTTCTTCTTCTTCTTCTTCTTCTTTCTTCTTCTTCTCATTCTTCATTCTTCTTCTTCTTCTTCTTCTTCTTCTTCTTCTTCTTCTTCTTCTTCTTATTCTTCTTCTTCTTCTGTTTATTATTATTATTATTATTATTATTATTATTATTATTATTATTATTATTATTATTATTTCCCATATCAAACACGTCGGCGGGAAACTAAGGCCGGGATTAGTGCTTGGAAAAGCAGCATGTGTATACACGAGGATACTAACCCCTAATTATATTATTATTATTATTAAATGTTTTTATTCATTTTTTTACAAAAAAAACTTAATAGAAAACGCACAACCTATACATAACGTATTCAATTGTAATTATTATAAAGTTTTTTATAATTGTTTAAATATTCAAATACAAATATATAGTCGCGGTAAACAATATGGAGGACAAGAGACTCAAAAGCACGCTCCACCTACTCAAGTAGAAAAACAATGGTAGTTGAAAAATCGACGAGTGGAGTATTCAAATCCCCCCCTTTAACAAAGACTTCCCCCCCCAAAGGAACTAAGACAATGGTCAATGAAAATGCGATGATAGAGACATCCAAATCCTTCGCTGGCGAATATTAATTGCCATGCCCATGTTGACTTTTTTTTTAAATCAATCTGATTCTCACATATAGGATTTTCAATATGGAATTATAAAAAAAAATAATAATTAAAAAAAATAAATTTAAGTATTGGTCTTTGCTGAAATAATGTGTGTGCGTAAAATAAAGATATATAAAATTCAATTACAATATTTTAATTTGATAACACATTCCCCTTCTGTAATGACATTATTGTTTAATAAAATAAGAAGTCTTTATCGTATTTCTCTATTAGCGCAAATAATTAATACATTAAAATATTAAATTATTTAAAAAAACGCATTTTAAAATCTTTTATTACGCAAAATTATTTATTGACAAATCTTGAAATTATTCATTATATATGAAACTTTATTTTGCAATTATTTTTCTTTTTTTCAAATTCCCTTTTTTTAAAGATAAGAAAAAAACTTTTGAAAATTGTGTAATGGAAAAAAAAAGGAAAATACTTCGTTTCAAAATTGACCTTTTATCATACCTCCCTTTCCTCCTTGCGTATAATTTCCATCAAAACTGCTTTTAGTCAAAGTTTGAATTATTTTATTTAAGTGTTCAAATACTGTTATCAGCGGAGTGTTAGATCGTTTTGTTTTATAATGATTATTGTGCTGTTACAAATGTGATTTGGGATCCATACAAACTACACCCATGTGGTTTTTTTGCTGAGTTGATTCTAAAACAGAAGTAATGACGATGAAAACCACCAGATAGCCTAGTTTATGTTGAAAACTCTGCCGTTGATTTGAGTCCAGAAACATTTTTCAATCATGTATTGCGAGTAACCTACTTCCTAATATTATTACTACCTCGATAAAAAGTGCATAGATGTTAGATTAACAAACAAATATGCAACCTGAATTGAAACAGAAAAGAAGCTAAAACGTGGACAGATTTATTTTTACAACCAGTACGCAATGTAAAATTTCTCACTAACATCTTTTTTGAAAATTTTTCTGCCGGAAATTCATTTTCGTTAAATTATGTTTATTTACTGGGCGAGATTCTTATGGGAAAATTATTTTAATAAAAAGATGCTTTTGTTTGTTATTTAAAAGACTAAAGTGGAACTTTTAAAATATCAATCCCTCACTTCCGTGCCACACATGCTAAAGGAAATTAAACTAGTTTATTATGTAGACAATTTATTGAAGTTAGAGTAAATTGCTTTTATTTATTTTTAATAATTGTAGAATTTATACCATCTGTAAAGTAAATATCAAATGAATTAATTATTAGAGCTACAATTAATTTAGGTTGATATAAAACTGTTAATATCTTATCAATAGTTTACCATTTTGTGTTTAAATGAAAGATAATTTTTAAAATATATATTTCAAAAAATTAGTTAGATTTTTGTATAATTCTCTTTAGAAGACGAGAAGACCAAAAATACAACTAACCACACAAACAATAATTCATGAAATAACAAATGGATATGCATATTAGAAATAATTAAAAATGTTCACTTAAATGAAATGCAATAAAGAAATTAAGAATAGATAAAAATAATCTAGTCCAGATTTTTTAATTAAATATTTTTCCCGAAATTACCGCATATTCCTTAAAACGGAGGGCAAAATCATTAAAACATCAACGATACTTACACAAGCTGTTAAAATAGTAGAAATTTATAGGCAAAATAAATAGAATGTAAACATTATTATGTT